>CABFVZ010001815.1:33525-48392 GCA_902151445.1 Timema monikensis | reverse complement strand
TATATATATATATATATATATTTATATATATATATATATATATATATATATATATATATATATATGGTATACCTTTATAGGAAATTTCCTCAATGAGGTTGGTCATTGGACACTAAAATAATTAATACTAAATAAGGTCCTTGCATTCGTCGAAGTCGTTACTTTGGCCTAATTTAAAAAAAAATTAGTTTATTTCCAGAGTTAATGTTGAAACAAAAAAAAAAGTACATCTACAAGAAAAATTCTAATGACTGTGAATTAAACTATAATTAATATCTTTGAACTTGGAGCAATAACTGTTAAACTTTGAATGAAGTCTGGTCAAAATTGTCGTATAAAACAAAGGGTGAATCACAACTAAAGTTTGGGTTGATATAACCTCATGTTAATGTCATCTTGCATGTATGTCTTCGGCGTTGAGGATGTTAGATGTGTTTATGAATCAGAGAGTCTCACTTATACGTCCTGGTCTTGTTCTGGAAGTTATTAAAGTTGTCCCCAGACATTGTACTATCTTTTACTGGCATAATTGTGGTGTAATCGGCACTAATACAACCCTGCCATTATCACAAGACTTTCTTCACGAAAAAACTTTTTACTGTTTTTCCGTCTGCGTCTCTTTTCTTTTCCAACAATGCTCAGCCTCGCTTCTTCCTGCGTCTCTCCCCTCCTTCCACTGCTGGAGTCAATTTTTTCCTCCTTGTATAGTGCGGCCATTATGAGTCTATTAGAAGACGACAATAAAATTACAACTGATCAGGATGGTTTTTAAAGCGGGGACGGAATATCCAGACAAAAACGCCAGTAAAAAAAATATTTCTTGATCAGATAAATGTATTGGCATCATTATTAGGTGTTTCCTTCGACGCAATGCAATGTCCGTTGAAAATAATAAGTTTTAAATAAATAATCACTTAAGAATAAAGTTAAGTTAAATAAAATATAAATGGGCAGAATTAAAATTGTTACAGTGAGTGCCCTCTTAGACCATAGTAACGAATTATCGAATGAAAATTAGTTGCTAGGGACTATATATAACTATGTAGATAAAACAATTTTAATTCCCTAAAACATGATACTTTCTACAGATGTAAGACTTTGCTTTCTCAATGTTGTGTGTTGGTAAACATGTCCTAATAATTCACTCACGAAAGTCTGTTGTTGATACCTTGACAATCAGTTATAATGTCTCTTTCATTTGAATATAAAAAAATATATAGCCATCCCCCAGTTGGAGTGTCTACAAATTATCACTGGGGTTGCATCCTGCTTGTTGCTTTATACGTGTCTATTACCTCTAAACGAGTAAGTAATTCAACGCACCTAAACTCCATGAAATCCACAAATGAAATATTCACTTTAACTCCAAACTTTGAACGTCCACTAAAGCTAAGTATCACTGGTTTTGTTCACGTTTTAGACAACCACACATACTAAATACCATTAAACTCTGTTGATATTATAACATGAAATAATTAAACTTAATATAAATAAAATATAATAATATAAACAAAGTAACAGAAATAAAATAAATTCAAACCTCGTTTAGGCTGATGGCCTGTTCTCAAACTAAATAAATATATGGACAGATATCATGCACCTGGGTGTTGAACTTAGACCCTTCATGCGTAATCAAAATATGAGTCCAGTGCTCCTATTAGCAAAATTATACAAAGACACTTAAGAATCAACTCAGATCAATACCTGGCTTAGACTCTAAGCCTTAAAAAATTCCACCTAACTTTTAAGAGTTACTAAATCAAGCGAGACCTAACATAACAACCAACCAAAGTTGACAAGAGTAGTAAGATATCTTAACTAACGAAATATGAAACCAGAGAGTTCCTTAACTTTTAATAATAGAGAGGAAAAAATCCTCAACAATTACATTGTGAACATGTAATACATAATATTTACTTGTTAATGATAAAAAAAAAAACAGACAAAGCTGGCCAAAATACGACATCCCAGCATCCGGAAATAGTCTCCGTGGTGTCTTCCCAGATGGGATAAAGGCTACAAATATCTTAAAGCTCCTGTTAGTCCACAAAATTGGTTTAGGTTAACATCAGGGTACGCAAAAGGGGTTTATCTTCTACAATATTCTATCATAGAGAGGAAGGAACACAGACTCGGGTGAGTAAATCCACACACACACAAAAAAAAAACCTAAATATCCAGGGGATAAAATACATTATGGAGGGAATGTAAAAAAAAAAAAAAAACAATCCGTTGAAACCCCAGAGATAACTGGCCTATCTAACTAGCCCCTAAATTACTTCTAAGGGATTTAAAAGAAAAATAACAAACTAGGCGGTGCAGACTTTAATAACGACACCTGTGGTTCACACTTCCACATCAGTAGTTTCACGGTACACCTTACCAGCAAAATAATATCTCCTTAACTTCTCATAATGATTCTGTGACAACATGACAACAAAAAAACACCTTTCAGACTAGATCCTTAAAAGTGCTTCATTGAGAAGGTTGTAACAACTTTCCAAGATCCAGAGAAAGTGCAGGCATCTATCTCATTTAAAAGAAGTGTCGCCCAGGAAAAGTAGTCCACACGAGATCATGGAATAATACTCTTCGTAGTCACCACTGCTATGGTCTACCTGCTCACATTAACGGTCCGAGCCAAGCTGGTTCGCTGAGGTTAGGGTTTTGTTTCTCTTTTATCATACACTAGATAGCTGTTGCCCGCGGCTTTGCTCGCGTGGAAGTTGATTATATACAAATACGAAAATATACATATGTATTTACAGATTAATTTAAAATAGTACGTTAGGTTGATGACCATAACTTGACCTCAGATCAAAAATAATGCAAGTCCGATACAAAATTTCACCCCCTTTTTCATCCCTTATTAAATAAAATTTCCAAAATTCCTGAAACATGTATTTATTTGTTTTACGTCAATAACCGAAATACAAAATTTTGTTTATGTAACTTTCAAAATGACGGACTTTCATACATATTACCATACATATTATCATCCCCTATTTTGACCCCTTTGGGGTGGAATTATCTAAAATCCTTTCTTAGTGGGTGCCTACATAACAAAATGAATATACAGTTCGAATTTCATGCTTGTAGCCTTGATAGTTTGCGCTCGGCGATGATGAATCAGTCAGTCAGGACATGTTATTTTATAAGTATAGATGTGTACCATAGTCGCTCTAGTCAGCTGAAGATAATAATTACAAATTAAACATATAAAATTGTCGGAGTTCATGAAAAAATATATATCTTCTAAGGTGAAATAACATGTGTGTCTCTTATCACTTCCCTTGTGAACTTCCCTTTCCTAATAGCTTCTACACTTCCCTAATCTCTTCTGTTCTGATAACAATAACCAACAAAAATAACAACATAATATCCCCATCGCTAATCATAAAACCGTGAAGAAAAATGCTTTTTCACTCGACCCATTTCTTCAAAAGCGTGGCGTTGAAAACTACTTTGCTAACCTTTCCTTCCACAGCTAAAACTAACTCAGGACATGTGGGACTCCCCCACTGGTCACTGTCATCATACTCTTGTAGTAAGTAGATCCCCAAGCAAGTCCATTCCAAGAGTTCCAACCCTTTCTGCCATAACCAATTCTGTGCCCAGAATCTTTACAATCTGTGCCTCATCTGGGCCGCTAAGCCGCAAGTTGACCTATTTCGTTCTTCAATATGACGTTCACATCAAAAGGCCGAGAAGCTCGTTCCTAACGTCCCCGGTAACCATGATTACTCCTAGCTGTAGACTCGTTCCGGTGAGACGAATGTTGTAGTGTTTGTAGTTGGGAGGACTGTTGAGGTTCATTATTATATCTTTAGTCCCTCTCACTGGAGTAAGGGTGGTTACGATCATTTGCTCCGTTTTCTAGAGGTGGCCTCCACTCCCTTGCTCCAGGATTGAGGCACCCCCTGTCGTTAGGTCCTCTTTCCGGGCGACGTTGGGACGAGTTGCACCAACCTACATTACCACCCTGGTCAACTCTATGTGGCCTGTCTCTCCACCATAGGCCTCCTTGGCGGAATCTTTCTTGTGGACCGTGAATTTACTCATCCCTCCTAAATACTCTACTGCAGGGTTTGGTGGGTGAACAAACGGATGACACACCACGGTCACGATTCCGTTCTTCTTCTAGCGCATCAAGTCTCTGGAGACCCACTCTGAGCTCCTCTAGGGACTCATATTCAGTTCCGATGAGCAACTCTATGAATCTGAAAGGCAACTGGTGGGTCACCATGTGCACAATTTCGGTGTCTGTGATTTGTGACTCAAAGTGGCGGCTCTTGGCGTAGATGTCCACCCAGTAGCCCTCTAGGGTCCATCCTTGCTCGATGTATCGAGAGGCATGAAGTTAGGCGCGCAATTGTCCCTGTGTCTCGGCTGACCAAAACATTCCCAGGAACTTCGACCGGAAATCCGTCCATCCTGTAACTCCCTCCTTACTAACCGACCACCAAGGTACGGTGTCGCCTATTATAGAGTTGCCCGCAAGTTTCACCTTCTCTTTGTCGGAAAGGTGGTGCCCCTCAAACAACTCCTCTAGGGCCTTAATGTGCTCTAACGGATTTTGTTGATTCCGACGGCTGAACAGGGGAAGTCGGATCTCCAACGAGCGCTTTCCTAATAAATTTAGTAGGGGTGACATGAAATTGTCAGGGTCAGTGTTGTACCCCGTCCCTGACCTCTCGGCGATGCTAAGAATTTGCACCTGTAGGTTCGCTATCGTCTGTGTCACGTCACTCATCTTGCTTTCGAGTCTCTCCTGGGCTCGAACATGGTCCCTATTCTTCTCATCCAGTCTGGAAATGGCCGAATGTACGGCGGTGGTAGTCCCTAATTGAGTCTCTCTTTGTATGTGCACTTCTAGGTTCAATAAATGCAACCCCTCATTTAAAAGTGTTGTTTGGCGTTCTAATCACCCGTCCACCCCCTTACGGTTCGACACCAGTTCCTTATGTACCTCCGTAAGAATAGTCTGAGCTTTCTGCTGGACCTCGGCTAGTTCAAGGGAAACCCGCTTTTCTGCGACAGCAATCCTCACTTCCAAATCCTCCCTAGTACGAATTAATTCATTAGTAAACTCGTTACTCAAGGAGCTCGCCAGTGTCCCTATATAGGTTTGAAGGTCCTCCTTAGTCTGCTCACGATTGTCCCTTAGTTAGTTAGTGATTACCCCTTTGTCCTCTAGTGTAGGCCAGTTCGCTATCTGTTACTCTTTTTAGCATCGCGTCTTACTAACCGTTCAGGTTATAATACGCCTAAGTACTATTTACGTTAATGGACTAGGAATTTGGAAGGTTGCACCCACATTTGCGTGGGTAAGGAGAGTGGAAAAACCACGTCAGTTCATCCGACCAAGATTCGAATCTTGATCTCCCCCGTCCTCGGTAGTCTAGCTCAACACAACTCTGGTGCGTTAGCCAACTGTGTCACTGAGGTGGGTATCTATCACTTTGCACTCTTTTTAGAGAGTTAACAATCTTTACGAGGCTGGCTCTTCTCTATGCACACTTTAACCAAACCAAATATTACAACAGATTTAAAGAAGAAGCAGAATCGCGAGTCCAACCGGATTAGAAATTGGGAAGGTTGAATCCACATTTGCGTGGAGGGGGGTAAGAAAATGTTCCCAGCGTTTACGGGGAGGGAGAGTGGGAAACCATTTAGTGAGAACTACCAACAGTACACCTCAGCAGGTATTCAAATCTCCAACACAAATTCGAACCCCGATATCTTTCACTGGGTGCTTAATGTTCTGTGGTTGCCAAACACGAGAGAAGAATATGGCGGTTTAAAATTGCGTGCGCCTGTTATGTCACCAGACTAGAGCCCACATTATCTTAGAGGGAGAGTGGAAAAAAAAAACCTAGTTTACCCAACCGAGATTCGAACCTAACTTTCTCGAGCGTCTGGCTCTACACGAAACAAGCGCATCAGTCAACTATGCCACCGAAGTAAATTATTTTAGAAACAATAGTTTTATTAAATACATTTTTAAATATTATTTAATTCTCGAAACTATATTTTAGCATTTACACAAAACAAATTAGCCACTTAAACAACAAATAAATTTAATGTTCGCAATTATATTTTGATGAAATAATATATAACTTTTACAAAAATTCATAAGTATAGTTAAATATAATTTTAATACTCGAAACTATATTTTGTTGACATAATAAATAACAATTACACAAAACAAATTAGTCACTTAAACAACAAAGTAATTTAATGTTCCCAATTATATTTTGATGAATTAATTTATAACTTTTACATAAATTCATAAGAAACATCAACGACAATTTTAAATATCATTTAATGCTCGAAACCATATTTTGTTGACATAATAAATAACATTCACACAAAACAAATAAATACTTAAACCACAAGCCAAAATTAGAGGAAGTGCACCCACATTTTGCAAGGAGGGAGAATGGAAAATATATTAGAAAAACCTACCTAATACGCTCGGTGCTGATGAAAGAATCTATAATATTTATTTTTAAATTGAGTACTATGCCATGGATTTGTTTAGCTAACCCTGAATATTTATTAAAACTTGTAATGACCGTTTATATACAATACACTCGCGCGCGCACACACACAGCCTCCCATCGTTCTACATGTCTAATATTTAACACAAGAAAGAATTAAGGCTGAATAAATTAGATTTACTAAGGGAATTTATCTCAATTTTTCCAAAGTTGGAGGTGAAAAACGATTTATGAAAATTTACCCCAAAAATAACTTTCTGCGTGGTTTAACTCCAACCTTCCCATAACCTGTTTCTAAAATGGAAACTCAAACGTTATCTGGCGCACATATTGTTTATAGATCACACAAACTTGATACATTTTAGCCCCGCGTCTTACTACCCGTTCGGGTTATGCGCTTAAGTACTATTTACGCTAACGGATTAGGAATTGGGAAGTTTGAACCCGCATTTGCGTAGCGGAAGAGTGAAAAACTACCTCCCAGGTCTAAGACAGTACTCTCGCAGTATACTAAACTACAGGGGGGTTCGAATCCTTGTCCACTGGCTGCCACCTTCTTTGGTCAGCTAGGGGTCTCAACTCGAATGATTATATTTGACATAGGTTTGGTAACAACATAATTACTTTTATTTTGAAATAATGAAAATTACTCTAAGGGGTAAGGACAAGGAAGTGAGCACACATTTGCGTGGAGAGCGAGACCGGGAAGCACCTTACTAGAGTCAATCTCCCGGCAAAACATCATGACACGGAGCTAATATTGGGTTTCCAACCCCTGTCGTGTGCACCTACCATCATAAACATACTAGCTGTTATGCATCACTGGCCTGACGCTTTAGATAGCATTGTGTTATGAATTTCCATTCTACCTCCACGAAAATTCTGTACACTTCAGTTCTATCAACTAGTATTTAGAAGTGTTCGTTAAGTGGGTGTCCGGATCTCTGCTAATTAGTATCCACTTATAACTTCGCAATATATAGGACAACCAGTGGCGTAGTACGGTTCAAGGAGTAAAAAATAAAATAAAAAATAAAATGGTGGAGCAACTTTAAAGTCGATGTGGACCTTTCTTTGGAGGTCTCTTGCGGCTAAACAGTAAGACCTATCAAAAAACTTCTCTGGAATTATATTAGTCTACATCCAGTTCCAAAGAAAACCCATTGGAGGTTTGGGGGCAGATCCACCAACTAGTAAAGCGAGTAATAGTACAAAGATCATTGTGAATGTTTAAGATAGGGTTCCTTCGATCTCGCGTCTGCGAGCTAAGACGTGGGGTGGTGTGTTGCAGACGCAAGATTAAGTGTTTCCCTATATATTATTATTATTATTATTATTATTATTATTATTATTATTATTATTATTATTAGCACCGCGTCTTACAACCCGTTCGGGTTGTACGCACTTACGCTAATGTGTAAATGGTAGGGTGATTGTGAGATGAAATGGAGGACCTACAGTTTAACGTGGAATCCGAACCACGGTGGAGGCCTGGCATTCCCCACATTCATAAGTTGTGAATAATACACGTCTTGTCAGAGGTGAAGTAAGGGTTTGGAAATCAGATAAATCTGTGCCGGGACCGAGGATTGAACCCCGGCCGCCAGCACAGAAGTCTGACACCTTACCCCTAGACCACCAGGTCACCCTCTATGCAAATGCTGGTACATTTAATCAAACATTTTATCTTCCTCAATAACGTATTGAGCCTAAAGCCTGGATAGGAAGTAAGTTTCGAGGCAATGAAAAAAACACTTAGCGTTCCACCTCCCCTCCCCTTTTTTTTCTGGATACGCCACTGGCACTGGAAAAATACCCTCAATCTCTAGGAAGTGAAAAGGGAGGTTAGCCTATCTGTAAGTTTCTACTTGAACGCCTCGCATCACAACCGAGCTACTGCGTTACAACTTCAGTTTGTTGCGTTTGACGAAATTATAAGAGAGGAAAATAAAAAAGGGGGGGGGGAGGTGGATACAAGGGGAGGTAAGCAACCATATAAACGCATAGACAAGTCATACCGTAAGCTAACAACAAAAACACAAAACAGAATGCGTTTAACCGGACTCATTCTTAACGCCCTTCTAAAGGTTCGTCTATATTCTATAGGGATGCTCGATTCATATGTCATAAATCGATTCTCTAGATCGAGTTATATCAAGTGGTATTGTATCGAATCAGGCAAAAAAATTGAGAGCATTGAATTGATGTTATAAAGAACGATATAAAGATTCGTATGGAAATAAGATACTTATGCCCCTATTTCAAATACAAATGGGCGTATATATACTATTCGAAAAAAGGCAACACAACAACTAAACGTGAGACGATTAAATATCGGTATATTTTCCTACTATGCTTATTTAAATCAAATTATGATAGTCACGTGTTCAAGGCAGTTCTGAAACAATTTGTTCAAGTCTTTTTCAGCTGCCACATGATTTAAGGCAGGGATTAATAACCTTTTTTACAATTACATATCCTCGATGGATTGCCCAAAATGTCTCCATATCCCGTTCACCACAATGTTGAAAACATTATCACCATTCTCATTAGGTACCAGCATGACTTGAAAAGATGTCGATGTATTGGTATAACTTTACGAATGAATTTACTAGTAACAGAACAGATGAAATAACATTATAAAGATTATAATATTTATTTATAGAAAAACGACAGATCATAACTACACAAGCTAACTACAACTTGTGAGGTTTCTGCTGTGGATTTTTGTACAGTAAAAACCTCAAGCAGTATTGATATCGATGGTAGTTTATTCTAATCTATTAACAGCATTTATTTTAAATTGTTTTAAATTGTTTCCACTCGAGAAATATGTTATTTCAAATAATATCAACAGCAGTGAAGTAGGTGACCTGGTGGTCTAGGGGTAAGGTGTTGGACTTCTATGCTGGCGGCCGGGATTCAATCCTCGGTCTCGGCACAGATTTATCTGATTTCCAAACCCTTCCTTCACCTCTGACAAGTTATCTTGTGAATGTGGGGAATGCCNCATTTCATCTCACAATCACCCTACCATTACACATTAGCGTAAGAGCGTATAACCCGAACGGGTAGTAAGACGCGGTGCTAATAATAATAATAATAATAATAATAATAATAATAATAATAATAATAACAGCAGTGAATGCCGGTATTATTCTTAAAATCCACCCTTTTAATTCTATACCATTAGTTGTTATAGTCCCTACTCGCATTTGGTTGCCGGGAGTTGAAACAAAACCGATAACAGAAATTTAATAGTTATTTTTAAGGGACCAAAACCGTAATATAGAAGGCTGGTTCTTAAACGTTATTAACTTTTACAAAACTATTATTATTATTATTAGCACCGCGTCTTACTACCCGTTCAGTTAATACGCACTTACGCTAATGTGTAATAGCAGGGTGATCGTGAGATGAAATGGAGGACCTACAGTTTAACGTGGGATCCGAACCACGGTGGAGGCCTGGCATTCCCCACATTCACAAGTTATGATTAATACACGTCTTGTCAGAGGTGAAGGAAGGATTTGGTAATCATATAAATTTGTGCCGGGACCGAGGATCGAACCCCGCACAGAAGTCCGACACCTTACCCCTAAGACCGCCAGATCACCAACTATAATTTTTTAATTTGTTTATCTATAGCTGTATTTTATGTCAATTTTTCTTTAATGTGATTTAATTTGAAAACACTTAAATTTTTTATTTTTTTTTTACTTTCCTTAGGGATTTTTTTTTTGTCAAGTAAAGTATTTTAAAAAATCAGAACCTAATTAGGAACCAAATACGTCAGGAACATTTTTGTTTTTCTCTAAATGGAACCAGTACCGGAACCTAAATATGTTTGATTAGAGAGCCGTACGTAAAAAGAACCGTAACCGATAAATATTTCAGTTTATTTCCCAGTTGATCATAATAATAAAAATAAATAAAAGGAAGGTTCAATTAAATATATATTAGTATTTATGGCTTACGTACTCTTAGACATATTAGTCTTCTTGAAAGTTGAAACTGGCAAGCGGAAGTCCATGAAGTGTAAAAAGAGAGAAAGGAAGAGGAAGGAAGAAAGGTAGAATGAGAGAAGATGGGTAAGAGAAAGGAGAGGGGGTGCTAGTAGTGTTAGCCTTACGCACATTCCACACATTCCTTGGGCTCAGGTAAAAAAGTCGGGCCTTCAGATAGCACGCGCCCTCAGAGCAACAATTGCATAAGTCCACCAGACACGTGGATAGCGGCTATCCTTATAACCCGTAAACGAACCCGATGTTTCCGTAATTAGTTCCATACTGAAATAAGTACAAGTCAACTAATGAGGTGTGAACTCACACAGGTGGTCGATTGTCTAATGCACGGAAATGGGGGATGAGTATAGAAACGCCACTATAATGTTGCCAAGCAGAACTACATCGCTAGCGCTCGCGGCGTTAGTGCCGCGACCTAAATGATCCGAACCGAAATGTTACCCTAGGAACACAAACGCATTTTCTCTTCTCTTGCGGTATGTTAATTAATTAATTAATGTATCCAATTCAATCAAATGTAACTAAATACATTTTTTGTATGAATAAACCACATTATAAAATGTTAAAATCTAGAAAATCTAGCTAAACTCCTTCTTTAAAATAAACAACGAATTGTTTACAAAACAGTAATGGTGAATTTTACATAGACTTCTCACTAACTTTTTTTTTTATGGACTTCACGTCTACACATAAGCATTCCTCTGTGACGTCATCGCAAGATGCTCCTAGCGATAGTGCCCCAAACTAGTTTACGTGATGAGCTAGTCCTATAAGAGTCTCTACCCCATGGTCTAATGCTTGATCCACAAGTTCGCCGAAAATAGAAAACTGAATCTGCTTGTGCTGAATGTGCTTGATCCATGACGCATTTCAACGCAAATTTAAAACAACTGATTATCCAACGCTAGCTTAAAACAGTTGATCATCAACATATTTTATTCTCTAGTGAATCAACAAATATTTTATATCATTCTCCCGATGGTTGTTTTCAAATTATTGTGTTTTGTCGTGACACGATCCACTACATCGATACGCACAATTTCCACTAATTGGTTATTATTATTATTATTATTATTATTATTATTATTATTATTGGCACCGCGTCTTACTACCCGTCCGAGTTATACGCACTTACGCTAATGTTTAATGGTAGGGTGATTGTGAGATGAAATGAAGGAACTAAAGTTTAACGTGGAATCCGAACCACGGTGGAGACCTGGCATTCCCCACATCCCCAAGTTGTGAATTGGTTATTAAAAATCTCCTCACATTAAAACCAACAAAGCTGTCTTCTTGCTTCTGGTTGTAGAGCACGCATGCGCTCTGATTTGAGATGGTTAGTTCTGATATTTAATTGTATCTCCTGTGCCGAACATCTCAGGCAGAGCGGACGAAGTAAAGATGAGAAGAAAATCAGGGTTTTAATCTAGTGCAGGTACAGCGAGGGTGTTTATAATAAATCGTTTTCCACGCAAATGTGGGTGACAATCTGGATACAACCTTACCCATCCCTGACAAATTAGTGTAATTATTACATATGCGTACAACCCGAACAGATAGTAAAACGCAGTGCTAAAAAAAAATTAATAATTTTGTATTTTTTAGATGTATTAATTTATATTTCCAATAATATTTTGGATTGTTTTAAAATATAAATAACCAAATGGTTTTTTGAAAGGAAATGTATTTTTGTTGGTAACATTATTATTCCCAAAACAAGGGTGAAATTAATTAGCAAGATAATGCACTTGCACTATTTCACAGGAGCTACGTATATGACTATTTCGTGATAGTTTCCATAATTATTTTAATACGAGTCTCTCTAATGAAATGAGTACAAAAACACCGCCCGTATATATTGCACATTATATACACATTTATAGCTATGTGCCACAAATTTACAGCACTAACGATGAAAATCGAGCACTAACCAGCACTAACGTAGCACAAACGATGGGCGTTTTCAAAAACCGGATGGCTAAAAGTCGGGTGGCCAGTGTGACACACATCTCCACATCTCTATATCCAGTCCTTCAGTGATCCAGCCCTCAAGATAGGGATAGGGTGTAATGAGGTGGACTGGGTAGAACTAGCTCAAGATATGGTTAGGGTGTAATGAGGTGGACTGGATAGAACTAACTCAAGATAGGGATAGGGTTTAATGAGGTGGACTGGATATAACTAGCTCAAGATAGGGATAGGGTGTAATGAGGTGGACTGGATATAACTAGTTCAAGATAAAGATAGGGTGTAATGAGGTGGATTGGATATAACTAGCTCAAGATATGGTTAGGGTGTAATGAGGTGGACTGGATATAACTAGCTCAAGATATGGTTAGGGTGTAATGAGGTGGACTGGATAGAACTAACTCAAGATAGGGATAGGGTGTAATGAGGTGGACTGGATATAACTAGCTCAAGATAGGGATAGGGTGTAATGAGGTGGACTGGATATAACTAGTACAAGATAGGGATAGGGTTTAATGAAGGGGACTGGATACTTTCTGATTAAATAGGACAAACCCATATACAAATAGAATATAACTTAATGAGATCAATCTCACAAAATAATTATCTTACGTATTCTGAAAATTGAAAAATTATACGTGGACACAAGAATCTTATAGCACGCGATCTTAATAAATCAAACGTATGTAGCCGACAATTTTTTCCGCACGTCCATTATAGACTTTGCCTTGTAATATGAGTGTAGAATGACCCTGAGCATGGAACTATTCCTGAATAGCTCAGTGGTTTGAGCATTGACATGGTAAGTCAAAGGTCCCGGGTTCGATTCCCGTGTACAGGTGGTCATTGTTCAGCATATGATATCTAGATGTGGGTAAATCCTCACTAGAACAAATATAATAGGTTTGGCTAGTTAATTCTCAAATTATCTTACGGTTGTTATTTATGGGTGTGAAACGTCTCTTACCTTACATGACCACGTTTTGTTTAGAGGTGTTTGAAAACCTACATTTGCGGTGACTAAGGCATTCGCGAAGAAACTACTTAATAATATATATTGGCCACCCACACTGGTGGCGACTATAGCACTCGTGAATAAAGATATGATTATCTTTGTTGGCCACCCACACTGGCGGCGATTATAGCACTCATGAATAAAGATATGATTATCTTTGTTGGCCACCTACACTGGCAGTGACTATAGCAATCGCGAATAAACTACTTAATAATATATATTGGCCACCCACACTGGCGGTGACTGTAGCACTCGTAAATAAAGATATAATTATCTTTGTTGGCCACCGACACTGGCGGTGACTATAGCACTCGCCAATAAACTATATGATTATCTTTATTGGCCACCTATACTGGCGGCGACTATAGCCCTCGCGAAGAAACTATATTATCTTTATTGACCACCTACACCGGTGGTGATTATAGCACTCGCAAATAAACTGTATGATTACCTTTAGTGGCCACCTATACTGGCGGCGACTATAGCCCTCACGAAGATAGCCATCCACTTCCAATCTTTCGTCAAAAAATAATAAAATAAAAAATAGTAAAGTCGGGAGGGAGGAATCTTTGAAGATGATGAAGCTCATTTCTTAGTCCTTTTACCTCTGAGACTTTCTTATCACTTGTATCTAAACTAAGCAGGTGCTAACAACCTTTCATTATTTATTACCTAACTGCACTCTCACTTCAACACTCAAGTTTTGTTTTTCCTCTACTTCAACACTTCCGTTTTGATTTTGTTTTATTATTCAGCTTTTCTTTGATTATTCTCAGGGTAGTTGAATAATTTCTTGAATGATCTGTTTCAATTTTGGGGGTATCTCTGAAGGATTTCATTAATTCAAAAGCTTTGATGTATTTTACAATTTAATTTTTTCCCTTTTTGACGAATCGTTTTTTTTTTGTTTTTTTTTAGGTCTGAGGCATCTGGCTCCCAAAATACTCGAGTGCCACTGAAGAAGGGATCGAATCTCGAATATTTTCTGGTTGAACTGAGAAGGATTTTACAAACGTTTTTCACTGAGTTTTATTAATAATAACATATTATTGAAGGATTTTACAAACGTTTTTCACTGAGTTTTATTAATAATAACATATTATTGAAGGATTTTACAAACGTTTTTCACTGAGTTTTGTTAATAATAACATATTATTGAAGGATTTTACAAACGTTTTCCACTGAGTTTTGTTAATAATAACATATTATTGAAGGATTTTACAAACGTTTTCCACTGAGTTTTATTAATAATAACATATTATTTTTCCATCCGAATTACTACTACCCAAAAATATATTATTAATAAAACTCAGTGGAAAACGTTTGTAAAATCCTTCAAAAATATGTTATTATTAA
>CABFVZ010001815.1:22575-33520 GCA_902151445.1 Timema monikensis | reverse complement strand
ATATATATATATATATATATATGGGTAGTAGTAAGTCGGATGGAAAAATTAAAGCAAATATTTACGTGATGTAATGGACTATCACATATATATATATATATATATATATATATATATATATATATACACACACACACACACACACACACATACGTTTCGTTTCTTCTGTCAATACAAACTCTGAACTATTTTTTAATCGTGTCTATTACACATTTAGGTTACAATCTTATACATTATTAATTAAGCTAATGAGTTAAGGATGAGGTTTGTGGAATTTACAGGAAGTGTACCAGAATGTTCGTGGATAGAGACAGTGGGAAACTATTTAGGAAAACCACCTTATGTACATCTAACCGGGATTGAACCACGATCTCTCCGTCATCGGAAGTCTATAGTAGCTTGTTGGAGAGTGATTATTAAAATTTTAGATTTTTCAAAAATAGTCCTAACGATGTTGTTAAAAATGAATATCTGGGAAGTGATTGTCATGGAAAATTACAATAAATATTAATTTTCCATGAATTATATTGATAGTTGACTTTTTAGAATTCAAAGATTTTCAAAAATACTTGTAACGATTTTGTTAAAGTTATGTTTATTAATTTTATTTTTTAAAAAAAGTTTGAAATTATTTAAGATAAAATTGAATTTTCAATTTTTTTACAGACTATATTAAAATTTAGCAAAGTATTAAACAAAATTAAGATGATGTAGAGTAAAAGGGGTTACATAATGATGAGTTACACCTATCATCATACATTGTTAGGATAATCAAATCTCGCAGATTACGGTGGGCAGGACATTCAACGTGAGTGGGAGAAACTAGAACCATGTTCAAGGTATTGACTGTTAAACCCAGCTTGAAGAGACCATTGGGAATACCTAGACACAGATATGAGGATAATATTAAAATGGACCTGGAAGTGACAGGGTGTAATGAGGTGGACTGGATAGAACTATTATTATTATTATTATTATTATTATTATTATTTAGCACCACGTCTTACTACCCGTTCGGATTATACGCTTTAAGTACTAATTACGCTAATGGATTAGGAATTGGGAAGGTTGAATTAGAGGGAGTGAACCCGCATTTGCGTGGAGGGAGAGTGGAAAACCATTTAGGAAAAACCACCACCAGTTCACCCGACCGATATTCGAACCTCGATCTCCCCGTCCTCAGCAGTCGAGCTCAACACGACCAGCGCGTTAGCTAACTACGCCACCGAGGCGGGCTAGATATAACTAGCTCAAGATGTACAGGAATAGATGGCATACTTTTGTAATTAAGTAATAAAAGAGTGTATGGAAAATATGCTTCAGTGGACGTATAGCCTAAGGTGTTGCTCTCGTGTTGGGCTAAAATTTAGATGATAAGGAGATTGGGGTTCTAGTCCCTGTGATGGTTTTTCAATTTTTCTTCAACGCAAATGTGGGTACACTTAATCTAAGTTCAACCGTCCTCAACCCTAAATAATTACAATGATTAATATACCTACATATGTGCCGTGAGGGGGAGAACAAAAAAACCCCACACAAAATGTGTAATGAGCCCTATTTGGGGATACAAACAAACTGAGAAACTTTTATTATTTTCGTTATCAAATGTTGTTTTCAAGAACCCCAAGGGGTTGGGAAGAATTATTAGTTCCAATTTAGTGTTTTTTTATGTAATGTATGTATATAGATTAAGTGTGAAATAAAAAAAATCCTTATGAAAGAAAAGACCTACATATGCGTATATTATTATTATTATTAGCACCGCGTCTTACTACCCGTTCGGGTTATACGCACTTACTGCTAATGTGTAATGGTAGGGTGATTGTGAGATGAAATGAAGGACCTACAGTTTAACGTGGAATCCGAACCACGGTGGCGGCCTGGCCATATGCGTATAACCTGAACAGTTAGTAAGAAGGGGTTCTAAAAAAAAAATAGTATATGAGAAAGTATATGCGATTGAGTTACACTGATTATTTTATTTGTTAGTTTTAAATTAACTATATTTATTTTGATTAAAGCGTTTGAATTGAAAACATTTTTAATTTCAACACGGATGTTATATTTTTATTTCTAATCTTCAAAACTGGAGCACACATTATTAAATAGTCAACAACGTAATAACACAGCATTTTACACCATGATGTTGAACAAATGAGAAAAGTATGCAAATTAATTTCATTTTAATTTCATTTTTTTTGAGGGGTGAATGAGGCCATGAATATGTATCTAAAAAAAAAAAAAAATCTGTTGCGTGAAAAATGAAACCAGCTTCGTTGAGGGAGAATAAAATATTTATATAAACGATTAAAATTTTATATTAATGACAAGGACCTTATCTCCCGAATAATTTGGTTTTGAAATTAAAGGATTTCAAATTGATAGTAGATGCGTTTTTTTAAGAACTTAACATAAGTGAGCAAATATTTATGATCTTAAAAAAATAAATATGTCGGTCATTGGTGGGCGTGTGGACCAAGGTGTGATTATTGGTCGGTATTGCTTGCCGGTGATGGGCACGTCAGGAATTGAATTACTGTCGGGTATTTTGATTTGGTTGGATTTTTTCCCCCCGAAAATTTCAAACTTTTATTCCATGAAAATGTTGATAAGTTTCTTCAAAACTGTACCTTCCTCATTCCTACTCCACTAGAGTACATATGACACACTTATAGGGTCGCATAATTCAAGGCGTTAGTAACGTATTATTACTAGAATGAGAATTATAGGGAGATCGGGGTTCAAATCCCGGTCCAGCGTACCATGGATAGTTTTCTCAAAATAGTTTTACACTCTACCTCCAAGCAAATGTGGTTACACTTCCTTAAAATTCAACCTTCCTCATCTCTAAAACCATTAGCGTAATTATTGCATAAGCGTATAACCCGAACCGGTAGTAAGACGCGGTGCTAAAAAAATAGAGGGAATATGAGGAAGCCTTTTTTTTTAGCACCACGTCTTACTACCCATTCTGGCTATACGCTTTATAAGAAGCTAAGGGAGCACTTTAAAAAATTAATAATATGACGGTGACCTGGCGGTCTAAGGGTAAGGTGTCGTACTTCTGTGTTGAGGGCCCGGGGTTCAATCCTCGGTTCTAGCTACAGATTTATCTGATTACCAAACCCTTCCTTCACCTCTGACAAGACGTGTATTAATCACAACTTGTGAATGTTTGGAATGCCAGGCCTGCACCGTGGTTCGGATCCCACGTTAAGCTGTAGGTCCTCCATTTCATCTCTACCATTACACGTTAGCGTAAGTGCGTATAACCCGAACGGGTGGTGGGAAGATTAGAGCTTATAATCTGGGTGTGATTATTAAACTGTTTGCTTAGAACTTACTCTGCACCCACCTTCGTTCCCACCCAAGAGTTAATACAATCCGTGAGTCCGACACCTTAGATCAGGTGGTAGCGTGTCTGTCTTTTGATATAAGGGTCCCGGGTTCAATTCCTGGCATGACCGAAGAATTTATCAATAGTGAACTGTGGGTTTCCCCCCTTTTCACAGTGATAAATTAGCGACCGGGGGTGGTATGTTGTGTCTGTTCTATATTTAAGTAAGTTTTTAAGACGTTTGCTGATATAATCATTCGGTTTATAAAGTGCACGTTAAATACCCTTAATATGTGTAAATAGAAATCGAGAAACCATTTAGGAAAATAACCTCAGAATATCTAGACGGGATTCGAGCTCAGAGCTTTCAGTCATCAGCAAAGTAGACTAGATGGTCCCGAATTTTATTCAACATGACTCACCAATGCGGTCGTATGTTTAGAAATTATACTTTAAATACCTCAATATAAAATCATCATAACCATTTATTGTGTCAAGTGGTTTGAAAGTTCCGTTATTCTTTTTTTTTTACATATATAGTAACCCTAATTGGGATTTAAGACCATTTAGTCTAATAATATATGCGGGGCTATCCTCTATATCAAGCGTAAAACATTAGACGAGAATATTTTTCCTGCTGGTTAAACACACACTCTAACCCATCCTTCCTCCATCCCCCTCAACCCTGACTGACTGTTANGGGGGGGGGGGGGGGGTAGAATGAAAATAAACAACAGGAATAAATACATTAAAAAGAAAAAAAAATAGGAGTGGGGCTATGTTTGCACACATGTTTCAAACACGTTCGTCAACACTGGTAGGAGGATTGGAATCGGAGGGGGGAGGGGTAAGTTTAGGAAGAAGCAGAACAAATAAATAATCAACGGACTTTTGATGCTGTTAAAAAGATAATAAATAATAAAGAAGCAACACGATTATGAAGAGAAAGTAGATCTCCCTTTCCCTATTAGATTTTCCTTCTAAATATATTCGGTCGATGACACGTGTGGTCGAGTGCTTTTAAGAAAAAATTGAACAGAGTAAAAAATAAAAGTGACCCGCCTCTTGTTTTAGTGGTCACCGCCCCTGGCTACTGATCTAGAGCTTCTGGGTTTGATTCCTAGTGGTATTATAGAGTTTATCTCTCTCCCCCCACCCCCTAAAGAGGAGCTGTTCTTATGTTGTTGTTATTATTATTAGCACCGCGTCTTACTACCCGTTCGGGTTATACGCACTTACGCTAATGTGTAATGGTAGGGTGATTGTGTAAATGGAGGACCTACAGTTTAACGTGGAATCCGAACCACGGTGGAGGCCTGGCATTCCACACATTCACAAGTTGTGATTAATACACGCTTTGTCAGAGGTTGAAGGAAGGGTTTGGTATTCAGATAAATCTGTGCCGGGACCAAGGATTTAACCCCGGACCCCCAGCACAGAAATCCGAAACCTTACCCCTAGACCTCCAGGTCACCTGTTCTTATGTTCATAATGTTCTGATTAGTTAGGCTTAGGTTTAAGATTTACACTGGTCCACACCTTCATAATCAATATCATCACTATAATCACATCATCTCACTGTAGGTATGACGTATATACAACTCCCAAGGTATACTTTGGGCAACTTTCTGTTCTCAAAGAGATGTTAAAAGTCTACACATACTTGACAGAACTAGATATTGCATCTCTCACGATCAAAATGTACCATACCGGTAAGATGAAGGGGAAAAAATAATCCTTCCCCTAAAATGTTTGTTTTGATAAAATATGTTTTATATTCTTTAAATTGAAAAAAAAAATGACACCTGGTCATGGGAATTGAACTTAGGACCGTTGGACCTAGTACGCCAATGCTATTACCACTGAGATATCCAGAAGTCGTCCGGTAACCAGGGTCATTCTTCCTGGGATGTCGAGTTCCTCCACGGAGATAATTAGTTCCTCCACGACATTTCAAGGAGGGGATCTTCACACAATAAATAACAATATTAAATAAGAACGATATTCGTTAACGCATGAAAGATGAGGTAACGTTAGTTTGGGTAAGAACCATAAGTATATGTAAACATTAACCGACTTCGTCACAAAATTAAATAAGAACGAAATTCCTTAACGCATGAAAGATTAGGTTAAGTTAGGTTGGTTAAGAACCATTAGTATATGTAGAAATTAGCCAACTATACTTATAATGCATTCCTTCAAGTGTCGTGATGGAACTCAACCCCCTAACCCCACTCTTTTCCGCCTCCTCACCGCCAAAACGAAGTAATTAGATCCCTCCTCCCACCTAACCTACCAAGTGAAAGAATTCGACCATAAAATTAAGTGACCTTTATCGAAAAAGTGGATTAAATCAGCTTTCGTGGAGGAACTCGAACACGACTAATTCTTCACTCACATTTTATGGCAGAGTCTGTGATGGAAGTTAACTCCATTGATGTTATTTACATTCTTGTAGAGCAGGAGGATAGTTGGACTTATTGAAGAAAAATAATCCCAGAACTTAAGTTTCATATACGGAACATATTTTTGTACTTAATTTAACAGAGAAACTTTAACTTTAATAATGATGACGACTATGAAGAGATTACCAGTAAGGTATTGACTACAAAATATACGACAGCTGTATCACTATTTTTTTTATTCCTAGTTTTTTTAATAGTTTCATCCAACCAAAATAAATAAAGCTTTCAAGAAATGAATGTTTTATGTAGGTAAAATTTGTAAGTTTAATGTAAATCAAAGCATTCAGCTTAGCAAGTCTCTAGCCCCTGGCCAGAATATTAGACATGTCACCACAGTAACGAGTCTCTAGTCCTTGGCCAGAATATTAAACATGTCACCAAAGTAACAAGTCTCTAATCCCTGGCCAGAATATTATACATGTCACCACAGTAACGAGTCTCTAATCCCTGGCCAGAATATTAGACATGTCACCACAGTAACGAGTCTCTAGCCCCTGGCCAGAATATTAGACATGTCACCACAGTAACGAGTCTCTAATCCCTGGCCAGAGTATTAGACATGTCACCACAGTAACGAGTCTCTAGTCCTTGGCCAGAATATTAAACATGTCACTACAGTAACGAGTCTCTAGTCCTTGGCCAGAATATTAAACATGTCACCAAAGTAACAAGTCTCTAGCCCCTGGCCAGAATATTATACATGTCACCACAGTAACGAGTCTCTAATCCCTGGCCAGAGTATTAGACATGTCACCACAGTAACGAGTCTCTAGTCCTTGGCCAGAATATTAGACATGTCACCACAGTAACAAGTCTCTAGTCCTTGGCCAGAATATTAGACATGTCACCACAGTAACGAGACTTTAATCCCTGTCCAGAATATTAGACATGTCACCACAGTAACGAGTCTCTAGTCCCTGGCCAGAATATTAGACATGTCACCACAGTAACGAGTCTCTAATCCCTGGCCAGAATATTAGACAAGTCACCACAGTAACGAGTCTCTAATCCCTGGCCAGAATATTAGACAAGTCACCACAGTAACGAGTCTATAATCCCTGGCCAGAATATTAGACATGTCACCACAGTAACGAGTCTCTAGCCCTTGGCCAGAATATTAGACATGTCACCACAGTAACGAGTCTCTAATCCCTGGCCAGAATATTAGACAAGTCACCACAGTAACGAATCTCTAGTCCTTGGCAAGACTACAACTATTGTTTCCACCCTAAACTATCTCTAGTCCATGGGTTCAGCTCCCAGTATTTTTACATCCTACTTTAGCGAGTCTACGGACGTGACATGATCACCGAGGGGAGTGTTGAAGGGAGTTTGAGAGACGGGAGAAGTATTCCAATGACCAGCTCTGGTCTTTCGTGAAGGAATGCCCAGGTCTGCCCAGTGTCTGCCTAAAGAAGAGACCCCGCGAGCACACGTGGAGTCATGAACAGCACGGGCAAGGCCACCTCAATGGTGCCAACTTTAGAGACAAGAATAGTTCAATATGTTAAAACCCACCTCAATGGCCGCAAGATCTGACGCGCTACTCTAGCAGTAAACTAAACTGCCGATGACGAGGCTATCAGGGTTCGAATTTCAGTCAGGTTTAATGAGGTTGTTTTTCCAAAACCGTTGTCCACTCCCATGTAAATGTAAATGCTGGTATACTTCCTCTAAATGTAGCCTTCTTAATCACTAAAACCATTAACGCAATTAGTACATAGGCGTATAAACCCAAAGGTTTAGTAGGCCACGGTGATATATATATATATATTTTTTTCAAGAGGAACCTATTTTTTTTTCATCCGCTCAGGCTCCAAGAATACTAGATATCCATTTTCTAGAACAAAGATTCTTTTAAAAAATCTGTTGTACTGCGCCACTTATTATTTTACTAGATGTTCTGTCTTTAGACAGGTCCGTTGCTTTGTTCATGTTGTATTCTCCAAAGTTTCATATTAGCAGCTTCCTTTTATAAATTATATCCTAAAACTTCAGCTTCTCTCTTTATTTAATGGCATCCATCCGTTTAATTCGTGGTCTTTCTAGTCTTTTATTACCTTCCACTTTATCTGCCTTCTGTGACTTCACTTAATCCTACTTTAAGGCAAATCTCCTCACAATACATTATTTATTATAAGGAATTTGTTAGCTTTGAAACTTAAAAAGTATACTAAGACAATCCTCATTATTCTAGACGTTTCTGCTGTGGAACGTTAAAAAACCTGTTATTTAAAAAAAATTGCTTACTGGGCGATGTCATAGGAGACAAAATGGAAGGGGAAAGAGAGCCATGAAGGTAACGAAGATAAATTATGGATGACACCCAAACAAAGAAAGAAGATGCAGTTTCAGGAAATAAAAATAAGTAAGCTGCAGATGGGACATGTTGGATGACTCAATTGTAGACAAGTAAATTGACCTGTTGAAAGATAGAACACCTAATAAATTATAAGAATCATTGATATAGATAAATCTCAGATTGTTCACACTTATGAAATGGTGTCGACAATTTAGTCAATTTCCAATTTCAACTTCTAGTTAGTTTGACATCTCTTTTCTTTTACAAATCTCGCCTTCCAATCCACCTCATTTAACCTCTGTCTTCCCCCCTCCTCCCCTCCCCCCCTACACCCTATTCACTCGACGTTTTAATTTCATTCCGAATCTCCGTAGATGAGATTAAAAATAAAGAGAAAGAAATGGTACTTGATACATTTGAGAGAACTCGTAAGTCGAATTTGAAAAGGAGGAGGGAAGGGTGTGTGGGGGAGGGGAATAGAGGTGTAGGGAGAAAGGGGGGGAGGGGAGATAGAGCACCAGTTGACAGCATTCTAAGTTTAGAGCTTTACTTCTTTTTGAATTTTAAATTGGTCGTGAGGTATTTCCATGGACGGAAGAGAATAAGGACCATCTTCAAACCATCTTGAACAAGGATACGGTCAACTGAATCGGATATAGGGGTGGATATTGGGAGGCAAGATAGTATGAGAAGTTGAACACAAGAAAGGGTGGGAGGGGGGAATATAGTATCTTGTTATTCAATTAATCTAGATTTAACTTCCTACATCCACTGGATGTTATCTCTACGGTTACTTTATGGCTACTATCGGGAGGCAGCACTGTCATTTTCTTGTTTTCATGTGGTCAATCTTCGCTCAAATATAAGATAAATTTAGCAATCCTGGTTCAAGGAGGTTACCAATAGCTACTTCTTAGCCCTGTAGACAAACCTCACACCATAACTGAAGGCGAAGAGGTTTGGCAACGATCACAGAGAGAGAGAGAGAACGAAGACAAGTCTTTTCTCCAAATTCTTGCAACGTTAAAAGTATAAGCTATGTGAAAATGTTAAAAAATCAACCGAAGAGAACAATTTGGACTTATGTGTATTTTGTTAGGAATCCTGGTCTTGATTTTTTTTTAACCTATCAGAATACTTTTATACATAATGATTCTGGTAAGTGAACAGGCCTTTCAGATTGGCCAACCAAACTTATAGTTTATTATGCCACCACTAGAAAGCATTATATATACATTAAAAGGTTTGCAGTTCTCAGAGAGGTGATAATGGGTGTAAAGTGGAACCTCGTCTATCCGGCCCTCATTGATATGAATTTACAGACTGAAATTTAGCATTAGTAAACTTTTTTTTTTAACAAATTGATTGCTCATTTGGAGCGCCAGACGGAAACAACGCCGTCCAAACATATGGCGGTTAAATGTTTGCTTGACCACGCCACTGGTAAACACCATTCAAAGTTGGCACAACATAACTTAGTTATTATTTTTATGAGTGAATAGAGGTTGTAACTTGATTCAAGTGTATCTATAAATGTTTTATTGTGAAAATAAATGTTTAGTTATAGTAATAAAGATTGAATTAGTAACATGTCCATAGTTTCGTTAATTGCAAGGAGTTTCTATAAAAGTTGGCTGGTCTGTTGAAGTGCCGGGCGTTACAGGTGGGTTAAGGCGATTGGCCCTTTTCATTTGGTGTGGAAATGCAGAGCCATGGGGCAAAAGGTTACCCTCGATAATTTTTATTGTTTTGCAATTTT
This sequence comes from Timema monikensis, assembly GCA_902151445.1. Taxonomy (NCBI): domain Eukaryota; kingdom Metazoa; phylum Arthropoda; class Insecta; order Phasmatodea; family Timematidae; genus Timema; species Timema monikensis. Next base: position 23,657 of record CABFVZ010001815.1, on the reverse strand, counting down.
CTTTTCGGAAACTGTTTGTTCAAGAATAGAAGTATGTCTATTATGTTATACTTTTTATATACAGACCTCCTCTATAATTTTAACGGTAATCAAATAACAATAATATTTACATTTTAAAATAAAAAACTGCCGGCTGCATAGCAAAAAAAAATAAGAAAAAGTAACTAACATCTAATAAACATTACCTTAGAAGAGACGTTGAAAATATTATCATAAAAATGTCACTCGTTATTGAGAAAAGTGATATTTCCAAACGTATGATTTTTCAGCAAGACTTGTCCAGTAGTTACAGTAGCCCCATGGCTTCTTTGGTGCTGTCTGACAGCTGACGGCTTTAAAAAGTTACCAGACCAAATTATGTATCCCTACACCAAACCATATTATATTCAAAAACATGTGTTTAGCAGCTGTCAGTCAGCACCAAATAAGCCATGGGACTACTGTAGTGCCATATATGTATTCCGTGGTCCATCTGCTGTTGTTGGCAAGGAAGGATACTTTGGTCGATTGTGAAGCCACGCACTCCCGCCATCCTACAAAATAGGTTTTAGACATGCACTCGACAGGGCCAAGGGCCTTAACTACGAGCCAAGCCGTGCTGCACCGAACCGAAACGTGCCATTCCGTGCCATTCTGACCGGTTCTATTGGGTGATTCTCTTTTTTGGGGAAGAACAGAACCCAACCAGGATGGTAAACGTTTTCAATGAAGGTCACTAATCTTCTTCTCCTTTTCTCTTTCGCTACTCTCCTAAAAAAAACATGTAACCTTGAAGAAAAGGATGAATATAATATATATTGTAATCACATTCCCTCTCAGTCACACTATCGTACTATTGCTTTCTAACGGTGATATAGGGTGATAAGTTTTTATATTTCGGTAAGCCGTGTGGAAGGTTGAGCACCAATCTAAACACCATCTGCATACCGGGCGAGGCTGACACCTTTAACCGCGTGCCCATCCGGTGCGGGTAACATCCAGAAATCTCTTTATCCTTGCCAAGACCCCCTCCTCCCCTTGGAGGTAGAATTCTTCCTGCTCTCACATCCTGTGTTGTAAATAGCGGCGAGGGGGGGGGGGGG
>CABFVZ010001815.1:0-22553 GCA_902151445.1 Timema monikensis | reverse complement strand
GGGGGGGGGGGGGGGGACTATATTTTGGAAGGAAAGATCAATGCGCTTCGTTGTGACACCACTTAAAATTGTATAAATACTTTGACGTACACACACAAATTATTTTAAGTATGCGCAAGAAGTAAAAAAAAAACTCATATATTCTTTAAAAGGAGCGCAACAGTTTTAATCTGGAGGATGAGTGTCTGGGCATATTATTTGTCTGTGACCTAGGTTTATTAACACTATTTTACTCAATTTAGTGAATAATACAAGATCCTAAAGTCCTAAACCCCTTTTTAAACATATATATATATATATATATATATACTATATTTACATTATATAAATATAATATATATTATATATATACTATATTTACATCATATATATAATATATATATACTTTATTTACATTATTTCGTAAATATAAACATGTGTAGGGCTTAGGTAGGTATCTTCATAATAATTTTGAAATAAATTATCAAATGTTTCCAATTATTTTTTTTAACTCGTGGTCGTTAATCGTTCATCCAATGAAAAAGGACTCACACCAGGAGTATCACTAGGTTTAGACTACTGTGTGTTGGAGAAAAATACGTGGACTATTTCAAGGATAGAGCCCCAGGGCGATCGTTTTTCAAGGCGTGGCCCACAGGTGAGTAGCGTGAGGTATCTTCCAGCCCCCGAGGCGCAGAAGACAGAATAGGGTGCCTGACCGGAGAAACGGACGGAGGAATGGTAATAACACGGGTGAAAGACCTTTTAAAAAAATACAAAACTATTATTTTGATGTCAAAATTAGTTACATTTTAGAATGTTATCAGAATTATGAACCCGATTCTCAGGCGCAATTAGTCTAATTTATCGCTGAAGAGGAGCCTGAGGTTCAAATCTCCACTCAAATTCTGCTGCATTTCCTTTAAATACTAACTTACTCATGCCTCCCCAATAACATGCATAATATAATGTTTACGTTTAATCTGGAGAGGTACGTCTTTATTTTTTTTATATAGCACGAGGTCTTACTACCCGCTTGAACTTATTGCATATTTACTAATTACGCTAATGTGTTAAGGATGAGGAAGGTTAAATTTAGGTGGAAGTGTTTCAGCATTTCTATGGAGAGAGGGAAGGGGTATTCCCTTTCCTTAATAAAATCGCCCTCAGTGAAACCTGGCAGGGATTTTAACCCAGACCTTCCCATCACTGGCAAACCAGACAGAGTTTGAAGTTATGACCGGTTACCTATCAGAGTGAATTTCTTACAGCATAAAACCTGCTAAAAAATAGTTTAGGATCCCTTCGCCTAAAATATGTGTTTGTCGTGTACATTTTGGACAGGGATGTTAACTGACTTTAGTTGAAAAACTGAAAAAAACAGGTTTAATAGTGTAATTAATATAACTATAGACGATATATTTAGTAACTTTTTAACTATCAGAAAAGATAATAAATTATACTCAAATTTTCTTACGAATTGATATCTGATGGCTAGAAAACGATATACTTTCAAGAATCCATACGTCATGTCATGTGATCTGCACCTGTCACTTTTGATAGATATTATCAATACCTAAAAAGTAAAAATAATAATATGTAAAAATTATATCAATGTTGACCTCAAAGAATATTATTTTTGTAGTTTTATAAATGTCCTTACGTAAGAAAATCCAAAATTTAAGTCTGAACACATTATTAAGTCCTAGGCTTACACAAGTTCAAGTTACGTGGGTGGATTCATAGATAAGCGGTTACAGTATTTCCACATAAAGACTAACAACGCTATCTATCAAGCGCCACATAAATCAAAATAGACTACGTTTATAGAAAGATGACACAAGTAGATAGTGCCATCGCCATTTTGTTTGTTTCTACTTTTGGTGTATGTTGTGTCTTGTTGGTGGACTTATTTTGTACTTGGTGTAAATTATTATTATTATTATTATTATTAGCACCGCGTCTTACTACCCGTTCGGGTTATACGTACTTACGCTAATGTGTAATGTGTAGGGTGATTGTGAGATGAAATGAAGGACCTACAGTTTAACGTGGAATCCGAACCACGGTGGAGGCCTGGCATTCCCCACATTCACAAGATTTCTTGTCAGAGGTGAAGGAAGGGTTTGGAAATCAGATAAATCTGTGCCGGGACCAAGGATTGAACCCCGGCCGCCAGCACAGAAGTCTGACACCTTACCCCTAGACCACCAGGTCACCTGTAAATTATTGTTTTCTCCAAGTTTCATTTTCATTAGCAGAACCTGTTTAGCTTGAATTATCCTTTCAAAAGGACATATATTATGTTAAAATTATAATGTATTTAAGTACAATTTGACTTGCACTTTTTTAAAATTGAGCCTTTTTTATCTTGCGCAAGAAACCTTCAGAATGAATTAACCGCGTTAAGTTTAGAACTTTGTTGACCTACTATATTTCAAACGTGATAGCTTGACATGATTATTTATTTAAGCACCACTTCTTACTATCCATTCAAGCTATATGCTTATGGAGCCTACTAATTAAGCTTATGGTGTTAAAAGATCGTAAGGTTATATTCAGAGGAAGTGTACCCGCATATACGTGGTAGGAGAGCAGAAAATCAGTTTGGGAACCCCTCCCTCAATACACCCGATCGAGATTCGATCCTCGATCTCTCCGTCATCGGCAGTCTAGTCAACTGCGAGAGTAACGCGTTTGATCATGTGACCCGCCTCGGTGGCGTAGTTGGTTAACGCGCTTGTCGTGTTGAGCTCGACTGCTGAGGACGGGGATATCGAGGTTCGAATCTCGGTCGGGTGAACTGGGGGTGGTTCTTCCTAAATGGTTTTCCACTCTCCCTCCACGCAAATGTGGGTTCCCTTCCTCTAATTCAACCTTCCCAATTTCAAATCCATTAGCGTAATTAGTACTTAAAGCGTATAACCTGAACGGGTAGTAAGACGGGGTGCTAAAAAAAATATAAATTGATCATGTGGTCACCGAAGCGGGTTTGACATGAATTGACGCATGAAATAATGAAATGAGTTTTAGTAACATTTTAAACTGTCAAGGGTCAGTATTTTTTTTTGTAAACGTGTTTCTTACTTTAGCTAGGGAGGATATAATCACGTGTGCAGGAGGAGAGACTTTTGTGGTTGAGGGAAGCATGGGGTGAGAGGGGAAGGAATTGATCACCTTACATGCACACATGGCGCACACATGTCACTCTTTTGGCTCCAGTGACACCCTACATTCACTAGGCTCCAATCACTGCTTTCTACAGCGTTGTCATGTCTATGAAAACTGCTGTCATGACTTATGAGCTGTGCAGGGATAAAGTGTCCCCCCTCCCCCCATATACTCTTTTAGTGCCCCGGCTCGAAAATTGAAACGTGAGATGAGTAAATTTTCCAAAACAAAAGATTTTCCAACAATTTTCTGAAAATTTTCCCATGAGACGAATGCAATCGAGATAACCCAAGTTTAATTTCTCCTAAGAACGTTAAAATAAGAATGATTATAATCTAAAATTAAATTAAAAATTAAGTTCCGATATGGTGATATCAGTAATTCTAGTTCTTTTCTTTCACATTCTACGCTCCTAAACCTGTTATATTGAATAGATATTTAGGTTTTAATGATCGACCAGATATGCAATATTTAGACTTTCCAAAGGGGAAAATTCCAGCCTTCAAACTATATTTAGGTGCCCATAAGTATAGGGTCATATAAAACAGCTTTGTGTGCATTCACGTAAGCACCAAAATAGTTTACTATTTTTTTAAATCATTATTTAGCCTTGGTTCAACATCTATTTGTCAATACCTAAAGAGTACGCGAGAAAAAGACAGTATTTTTTTTTATAGTTAAATATTCAAACCTTTTTGTTTTTGCCAAAATAAATAAAACTTTTTTCCAGTAGAAAAATATTAAAAGTTTAATTTTCTTCACGTGGTGATATCAACAGTTATGGAACATGATGATAACAGCATTAAATGAAAAATGTTTTTAAATGAAGAGGAAAAGTTGTCATTAAATTCCAGGACAGCCTCGACAGATATTCAACAACTTGTCGATATCAACGTGTGAAGAAATATATACTATATGTTTCTACTGAAGCAATATTTTATTTCGTTTGACTCAACAAAAGTTTTGCTACATGAAAACTTCAAAAAGAAATTGAATTTTCTTGCGTTCCCCTTATCTTTATCTAAAAGACAAACTTAAATGTGAATTTTTGAACTTTACAGATTGGAAAATTTTAAACTATGTGTACGATTCTATTTGTAATACGATAATAGAAACTAGTTTTGTGTTGGTTCACGTAGACAATAAGCTAGTATACCATTAACTGTTTTGTGTTGGTTCACGTAGACAATAAACTCGTATACCATTAACTGTTTTGTATTGGTTCACGTAGACAATAAGCTAGTATACCATTAACTGTTTTGTATTGGTTCACGTATACAATAAACTCATGTACCATTAACTGTTTTGTGTTGGTTCACGTAGACAATAAACTCGTGTACCATTAATTGTTTTGTGTTGTTTCACGTAGACAATAAACTAGTATACCATTAACTGTTTTGTGTTGGTTCACGTAGACAATAAACTCATGTACCATTAATTGTTTTGTGTTGTTTCACGTAGACAATAAACTAGTATACCATTAACTATTTTGTGTTGGTTCACGTAGACAATAAACTCGTATACCATTAACTGTTTAATCAATACCTAACCTAAACGCAACATCTAACATGCATTATTCAAACTACCTAAGCAGCCCCCTTAAGAACGGTAAGTTAATCTATTACGTTGTTCCCCAGAGAATGAGGCGAGTTGGGTGTTGGAAGGTCACCTTCTAACGAACACGGTGACATCATTCACAGAACAAGTTCCCAAAATGGCCAAATGATGGCGACACCACTCAGCCGTGGGCGGGAACTGAGCCGCCTTAAGGGTCTACGTACACTGAATATCATCTCTGAGTTGAATCGTTTCTATTGGTATACAGCGTTGTCATTTTCTCGTGTTTTTTTGTTTGTTGTCTATCTCCCATAAAATAAAAGACAAATTTTGCAACGCTGGTTATTTAAACAAATATAAATATCCTATTTCACTCCGATTCTTCGACAAGTATTTTAGTAAAAGCTAGTGCACTTCACTTCTCTCGTTCACCTCGTCTGCGCATGATAAATTTTATCATTCTCCCCAAGCACGTTCTTATTCTCAAAACCTAATAATCAAATTCCTAGATAAATTGAATTTTCTGGATAAATTAGACGGAATAATTTCTTTTAGACGTACACAAACTTCTCTCCACGCATTTTTTGTTTGTCTTGTTCCTGTCCTTAGAGTTTTTTTCTAAAGTTTTGTTCCACAACACAGGCTGGGATTCAAATCAATAATTCAGTATCAACATCAATACCACTCTTTCCATATGCAACTCGAACATCAACCACACAATACCTGTGTTCGCTCAGGAGGGTGTCGGACGACTAAATACCGGCCTGTATAAACATGCCCATTTAAAACTATGAGCGAGTGCTATGTGGCGCCCAACCGATATCGGACAACAGTCGAGATTTAATCCGACTGCTACTCGTTCGCTGGCTGACTATTTCCTGGCCGACATCGGACAGCAGTCGAGGCTCAATCCGACTGCTACCCGTTCGCTGGCCGACTATTTCCTGGCCGACATAGGACAGCAGTCGAGGTTCAATCCGACTGCTACCCATTCGCTGGTCGACTATTTTCCGGCCGATCGTAAAATCGGAACGTGTGAAAGGGGGCATATCTCTCTCAATATGTTTCAGCATGCCTGATTACGACTGAAAATAGGAACGTGTGAAAGGAGCCTAAGGGCAAGAAGATTTGGCAACAGTGGACCGAGAGAGAGGGAAGATAAAGCTCTTTTTTATAGATGAAGGCTGAGCCAACATATGCCACACATTACTATATGTCAATATATTAAAGGTAAGCGCCCATTACGCCGGTACCACCGGCAACGGACTCTCCGCCGTTCCGCCATTCAACAAAAAGTCCGGGTGAAGGAATTAAAACCAAGCGCGGTCCGGAATTTTTGGCGTCATCTTCAACCAAATCAGGTAATAATGTGTGGTATTCGCCAAACATAATTATTTTCCTGTTGACGCTATGAACCCAGAATCGTCGTTTCTTACATTTGCTTCTCTCCTCTTCAATCGAAAAGGCAATTAATAGCTACAAATTCTTCATCGCTTTCCATATTTAAATAAAACGGTGAGATATCTTTCACAAAAGAACAATTATAAACCTGAAACAAATCCAAAAATAACAGAAATTCAAACAGTACTTCCTTGAGCACTCAAACGAGACGCTCACATTCTGGCTCGAGAGTAACTGAGTGAATCGAGTCTCCGTTCGTGCCGTCAGTGCGGATAGGGGGGCGCATCCCCCTTCCCCCCCTTATATGTGCAGTCCATGCGGTACCGACCCAGTGGGCGCTTACCTCAACTCCAACTTTATTTAACATTGGGGTGATTTAATAAAGATTGTTAAGTAAGTTTGAAATTAGTGCAAACTAGAAAATTAACAATGTATAGGCTTCGAGCCATACAAATATTTCCTTCTACAATTCGAGTTAGATATATTTTTTTTATTTACCAATGATTTAATAGAAAGTATATAGTAAATCGTGGTGGGTTTAAATTATAAAAATTTTCGACCAAACCAATGTCAAATTAGCCATATCCTACTGTATATTAAAATGTATACCTATGAAAAGCCCAAATTTGTCCCAAATAATAATGGCATTGTATTATGTTATAAGTTTATTACAGAGCTTATAACAAATAAATGTGATTATGGCTAACATTGATCAAAAAGTTAATAACTGTAAAATAAAAGTGTTAGCAATATATTATTTCTTTTCATAAGCACACAAGATTTGAAACCACTGTTTAATAATTTTAAAAAATGCTCCAAGTGCATGTTATACATACATTTGTACTAAAGTCTTAGATTAGACGTCGTTATCAAGTATAATAACAAATTATTAAGAAAACGATAATAATTTTATAAACATAGTTATATCAATAATAATCTTATAAATAAAAATGAATGACTAAATGTGTTGCTAACAGCAAAACTCGAGAACGGCTGAACCAATTTGGCTAATTTCTCTCTCTAATATTCGTTGAAGTCAGAGGAAGGTTCTTATGAAGAGAAAAATTGGAAAAATTGCACTGAAAAACGTAAGAACCACATTTTCTTTTTCCCATTCAAACTGTTCCTAGCTGTCAATTCTAAAGATGGCAAACTGAGATAGATTAATCGAATAATCGATTTTTTTAGGTCGTGAAGATCGATTTGAGCAATGAATCGATTAAGTGAATCGATCTCAGACACCCAAAATCGACTTTCAATTCATTTACTTACTGTTTTGTTTTATTCAAATAAAACAATAGAGTACCAAACCATTATATAAAGAAAAAAATAATAATATAATAATAATAATAACATATTAAAGTGGCTGATAACCTTTATCTACTAGTTAACTTTAACCTCCCAATAGCAATATTCAACCGGTAGTCATAAGACCGGCCCTGAAGTGTCTTCTTGGGTGTCATCAATATCGACGTATTAAATGAATTCAACCCGAATCTAAAAAATATAGTTAAAAAGAAGGATAAACAATTCATTAAGTGTCTACTTATAAAAACAATTTATATAAATTTCTCAAAAAAAAAAATCACTCCATAAATAATTTTTGTTTTCCCATTTTAAAATGCATTGAAATATAAAAATGTTAACAAACATATTTAATTTTTTTTACGTGGTTTGAAAACTCCATAAAAATCATGAAAGGTGCCCAAAGTTTTTATTCAAATAAATACTAAACTATAATAGTGAATTTTTATATATATTATTTAGTAAAAATATTTGTTTAGAACCATGATTTATAGGTAGTCTCAGACTTAAAACAACAAACCAAGGTGACCTTTCTCCCCCCACCCTTTCAAGGCAGGGATATGTAAGTTGTTCCGGATCTAGAGTGCATATAATAAATTCACAAAATATTATTTAGCTGCCAGCCGTAAACCGCACGATTCCTTAAGCTCAAAGTTGAATCATTTCAAGGTGCATTCTTTTCGGGGTGTGGTAACAAATAATTTGTCAAGTAAGATTGCGTGTGAGGTTATAAATGTTAGGGTTGAGCACGAAGTACCTGTCAAATTGAATACATAACTCAAGGAGGAGCAAATAGTTGTAACTTAAAAAAAAAAAAAGCGTGTTTTATGTAAAACAGTTTTGTAAGGCTTCTTTTTTTATTATTATTTCTCTAATTATTATATCACGATAAACTATTGGTGAATACATCAACCAACGTAGATGTATAACATTTTTAAAAGAAATAAAGATATATATATTTATAAACATGCTTTTGTGAGTGAATAGTTAAGCTTATAAAACAAACATTAGCAAGTGGTCGAATGAGTATATACATTGGTTGGCTAAAAAAATTATTTTGTAAAATTCCTTGACTTCTACAAGTTTTCCATAAAATATTTTTCAATTCTCGTTGACTTAATAAACCGTATTCCAACTTTCACATAAAAAAAAAGATAGTCTAGCAGCTATTAAACATAAACATTTTTATAAGTGTTTTTTAGAAATTACTAAATCTTTTTAGGTATTATTTGTGGCACGGTGTAAATGTGGCATAAAACATTCTCGGCAACATCTCATGTCAGCAGAATTAAATTTCTATGCAATGAATTTTATTAACATGCAAGAAACAAAATCTCTCGCTTGTTTTAATGTTTAGGAGTGAATTTAATTGTTTTTAATAGGCACATTTTTTAATTTCCCGACTTTTCCAGATTTTTAATTCCCTGCCATTAAAATTTTCCTTCATTTCCCTGGTTTTCCATGCTGTTTGTTGAGCTGTTATTCTCCTTTCTTTCAATATTTTTTTTTTCTTTCTTAGTAATAACGTATATAACATCGTTTAATTTATGTTATGATCGCTTCTAGACTAGTATTTTTGGTTCCCTATTTTGAAATAATGTTTTAGTCACTCTTACTATTTTTCACGTTCAGTCATATAACATTACATAACAGTGACAATTTTATGCTAATTCATTACTAAACAGTATTCTATAAAATTGTATTTTGGTCTTGGGTAGAAAGGGGGTTAGGGTACATTTGGGTCCGGTCACACCCTTAGCCAGGTACATTGGCGCAATTCAAGCGGGACCGTAGCCAAGACGCGCATTATTATTATTATTGTTATTATTATTATTATTATTATTATTATTATTATTATTATTATTATTACCAGTAATGAACCTGGCATTTAGTCCACGTGACCTACGACGTGTGACTCAAATATTAGAAAGAAAAAAACCATTTAATTTCTACCATCACAAACTTTTTAAACACTTTTATAAAGGGTCTATAGTTGGACATAGGTTGTTTATTCCCCATATCCACCCTTCTCCAAGTGAAAACACAGCTACTGTAAGATTCGTGTCTTACAACATCGACAAATATTTCTGGTGTTGTAAAAAAAAAAAAATATCTAACCTTCACCTGACAAGAATCAAAGATGTTTTTTTGAACTTTTTAATGAATCAAGTTGTGACAGAAACGATAATTATATAAAAACAGTTGGCTTCAACCCCCCCCCCCTTTTTATTGTATCCTACAACATCCCCTTAAACAACCCCCGACCAACCACAAAAAACACCCTAGGATCCACCATTCCTGACAGGTAACAAGGGTGAAGTAGCTTCCTATCGGCCATTAGGTTCTACATTACTCATTACCTGAACACGGATTTTGGTGAAATCACACCGAATCTTGTATATCTTTTTTTTTTTTAGCTAGGCTATTTATTTATCATTTTGATTTTCACGTCATATATTCTTGTTTTGAATGATTTTTTTTTTGTTCATTTCTAGGCACTTATGATGAACAATATAGATGTTTTGGGTAAGTTCACGAATATTCAGACACCTGCTTCAGTGGCTGCGTGGTATATTATACAGCTCTAGACTCGCCATGGACTGGACTACCAAAAACGAGGAGTTCGGGGTTAGAATCCCTTAGGATTGTTTTTCATAAATGGTTTTCCACTCTCTTTTATGCAAATGAAAGTACACTTCCTCTAAATTCAACTCTCATAATCTCTTAACACATTAGAGCAATTGGTACATAGGCGTATAGTCTGAACGGGTAGTAAGACGTAAGGTTAAGAAGAAAGTTGACATATAATTTTTCCCCACATGCGTTATTGTATGTGAAAGACAATGAAGACAATGACCTTTGTACCAGCTTTCTTTTGTGTTAGTAAAATTCTGATTCTTGGTGAGACATTGTAGCTTAGCTGGAAATATTTAGGTAGGCAGGAATAGCTATTACTTCTGAAGCGAATAATTGTAAATATATGTATATATGTTTAGCGAAAAATACGAAATTTTATTTGCTCAATATGGAATGGAAGGCTATATGAGAAAAAAGCCAGTGTGTTCGCAGGTTTTTTTCCAAAATAAATAAAATATTGCTCCAGTACAAATATATAATTTAATTATTTTTTTACACGGTGATCTCAAAATTTAATAAAAATATTTGTCAAGTGTGTCCTGGAATTTGATGAAAACTTTCTCTCTTAATTTAAAAACTGTCTCGTCTAATGCGGCAATGCTAATGACAACTATTCAACAGCTGTCAATATCACCATGTGAATAAAATTAATCTGTATGCTTCCACTAGAGAAATGTTTTATTTATTTTAGCAAAAAAAATAATAATGTTTTGCCATAAAAACTGCAAAAACACTGTTTTTTTCTCGCATCCCCTTCCATCCTAGATTAAGGCTTATAATTGCACACATTAATATTTTAGTTTATGATTATAAAAAGCTTATTTTGTCTATTCGTGAACATTATTTCCAAGTTTTGGTTAAGAAAAACCTGTCAATTTTTTTGTAAGATGATATTTCAAGAAATGTTAATGTCTCTAAAGATATTGGTAACTATTTTGACAATTTTTTGTTGTCATAAAAACCCTATCATTACTAATTACATTACAGTCACTATCGCAATAGACTGGACTTCCGTTCAAAGGTGAGATTCAGGGTTCGAATCCCATTCCGGTGTATTGAGGGTTTTCCCCTAAATTGTTTTACACTCTCTCTCCAAGGAAATTGCAGGTACAACTAATCTACATTCAACCTTCCTCATCTGGGGTAATTAGTACACATGCGTGTTGGAAAAAGGCTTAGTATAAAACGTGGTGACTCTTTTCTAAAAACTTGTACCTTAGCTCGTTGTTCCACCCAGGAAGGAAGGAATGTCTGGCAAGGTCCAAATAGCTGCCGAAACTCAAGGTCAAGGAAAGGAGGCAGTACAAGGGGAAGACAGAAGAAAGAGCGGTCAGTTATGTGTCTTCCCCCCTTCCTCTGTACATACTGACGATGTTTCCAAACTCAACTCATTACTGAATAAATTACTGAATAAGTAAACTATCACCGTGTGTACTACTAACAATTTTGGCGACGAAAATTAAAAAATAAAACTATCATAAAAAAAAGACTTGTACGTAATTTGGTAGTAACGTATATCCAAGTCTTCAGAGACTTTTCAAAGTATGGACGCATGCACAGAAGAAGAAAAAAAAAAATACAGTCCAATTTTCAGTATGAATGGTCTTTAAGAAAATATCAACTTTTTTCGTTTTTTCTGTTAACGTTCGTGTTATTTTGTTGGTACCTATTTACATCTTTTAAAAATCTGTTGTAAGCAAAATGACTTGACGTATGAATAAGTGAAAAAATTGATCTATAGTTCCATATTCATAGCAGCTTGAAAGCTACCATTTTTAATCTTTCCCGTATTCATTCATACGTCAAGTCATATTATCTGCAGCTGTCACATTTGATATAAATTATTGACCCGCTTCAGTGTCTGAATGATCTAAGGCGTCACTCTTGTGTTAACACTGACCTGCTGATGAAGGGGAAATCGGAGTTCAAATCTCGGTTATGTCTATTAAGAGTGGTTTTCCCTAAAAAGTTTCCCACTCTCTTTCCACGCAAATGCGGGAAGAATTACCTCTAAAACACTTCATCATCCCTACCGTATTAGAGTAATTATTATATATGTTATATATATATTATATATTATTATATATATTATTATACGCCTCGGTGGCGTAGTTGGCTAATGCGCTAGACGCGTTAAGCTCGACTGTTGAGGACGGGGAGATTGAGGTTCGAATCTCGGTCGGGTGAACTGGGGGTGGTTTTTCCTAAATGGTTTTCCACTCTCCCTCCACGCAAATGCGGGTTCACTTCCTCTAATTCAACCTTCCCAATTCCTAATCCATTAGCGTAATTAGTACTTAAAGCATATACATCCGAACGGGTAGTAAGACGCGGTGCTAATATTATTATTATTATATATGTGTTTAACCTGAACAGGTAGTAAGACGCAATGATACATAGATATATACTATCTATACCTATAAAATAATACTATAATAATTATAGTATAATGTTATCAATGCTACTCACAAAGAGATGTATTTTCTAAATGTTTCTTCCTAGTAAGATTCTACTATACCTATATGTGAGAATGAATGTTTTTAGTTTTGTTTTTATCACCGCGTCTTACTAACTGTTCAAGCGATACGTTTATGTATGAATTACGCTAATGGTCTTAGGGATAAGAAGGCTATATTTCACATAAGTGTACCCACATTTGCGTGGAGGGAGAGTAGAAACAATTTAGGAAAAAAACTCAGTACATGCGATCGATATTCGAACCTCAATCTCCCCGTCATCGGCAACCTAGTTTACTGCGAGAGTAGCGCAGTTAGGCCACGTGATGACCGAAGCGGGTGGAGTGAATGTAAAAAAGTTTTGTGGTTAGGGGGAGAGGGGAGGGGTCGCAAAACATCCTGTAATATCCTTCACCCTTTCCCTCCCCCCTCCCTCGTTAGTTGATTTCACCTCCCGGGCAGAATTAAACGCGAATGCTGTGTGTCGTGAATTGACTACCGGTACGACTGCGTAAGAAAGAGAGAGATAGAAGGTTGTAGTGTAACCTGTAAGGTACTTCACCTTCATGAGGCGGTCATTACCATCATAGAACAACAACTATGCCAACCACCACATACACCGTCCCCAACACGCAACGAGCACCTTAACAAACCACATGAACTATATCGGAACCGGACCTGACAGACCAACTTAACCTTGGACAACATGCGTGCTATGGCAGCATATAAACACTGTATTGGGTCATTAGGGTGTGGATGTAGAGAACGCAAGAAAAGGGTCATTATTTTTTTGCAGTTTTTACATAAAAACAATTTTTTCGTCAAAACAAATCTAATTTTTATGATGACATCGATATATAATGATGTTGACCCATGCATGCACTATTGCGCACTTGCCATCACACGGATATAAGATGATCTGATTATATGTAGTTCTGTTGTAAAAATGTTTAAACACGATTTATTTAGTTGATTACACTTTCACAATTATAAAATCGATATTAAAATGATAACGTTTAATGAACTGACGCGGAGAGCCTGAAATAGTGCTAGAGCTTGCTACATATTGAGATAGAGATTTACTATTTTTCTGTGATATTACTATTTTTCCGTGTGATATTACTATATTCGGTGTGCGCACAAGCTGCTCCAGTCCCATATATATTACCTACCTATTGCTTCTTGGACCCCTTGTCACCATTGTTAAAATCAACTAATAGAACTCTTCGCAAGCTGATGTTGCGAAAGCTAGCTTCCTATTGGGTAAAAGGCAACCAACTCTTCACCAGATTTTCAAGTAGAATGAAGGAGGATTTTTTTTTAAAGAAAGAAATATTTAAAATTTATTATATTGAATTTACTTGTGAAAACGTTTGGTCATCCATGGATGAATTATTAAAGGGAAAATTTACATTGAATTTTTTAAAGAAAAATACACTTCATCAATGACTTTTTGAATAAATGAGAAGGACCAAAAACAGTTTCATTACAATTTCTCCAGTAGTAACAAAGAGTTTAATTTTCTTCACAAGGTGATATCAACAGTTGTTGAATATCTGTCAAGGGTGTGCTGGAAATTAGTGAAAACTTTTTCTCTTCGTTTAAAAAATTTGTCCTGCCGCAAAACTATACCTTTTGTCCCTATTGTAGCAATATTTTATTTGTTTTGGTCAAAAAATGTTTTGCTTAAATAATTGAAAATTCTCTGGCCTTTTCTCGCGTTCCTTACATACCATCCTTAAACTCAAATATCAGTTTTTGAACAGTTTTTTTTAATCAAATAAGAAATACAAATAATGCAGCTTTGTAGCTTTATTTAATATATATAAAGTATATATGAATTGATTTATTTGACATATACAAATTTTAGTTAATCATAATCATGATAAATTGTATCCATGTAATCATGGCAGTATAAGTTGAATTATGCAATAAACTAAACAAAAAATAAAATGAAAGGTTGTCATAAATTATAATTTCAATAGTTCTATGGTAAATATTTAATTTACCCAGGTTTTTCAAGGCTTTCTTTGACCCTCAGAGTACAATTCACATCCCTTGACGGGGTTGCAAACAAAG
The DNA here is from genome assembly GCA_902151445.1 of Timema monikensis. NCBI lineage: Eukaryota > Metazoa > Arthropoda > Insecta > Phasmatodea > Timematidae > Timema > Timema monikensis. The sequence continues at coordinate 7,968 of CABFVZ010001815.1, read as the reverse complement.
TTTAAGAAACTTCGTTTAAAAATATTACGAAACAATTTCAATGGTGAAAAATTCCAATTTTTCTCAATGTAGAAGACAAATACACCAAGTTGTGAAATCCGAACATATAAAGTCTAAATATCAACTTTAATTAAAATTCATAAAACAGTTTAAGCTAGATATAGCCTCAGGGAAATATACATATGGGGACATAAAAAAAATCAATTTTCTAGAATTTTTGGGGGGGAGAGGGGGGGGCGACATAAAACTTCAACATCCATCATCAGCATCGTCATCATATCAAGGTTGAAAATGTTCTCGACCACAACATTTTCTCTATATGAAAGATTAAAAAAATAAGTGACTGATTGAAATTTACCAAATAAAGTCGTGGAAACGGATCAAAGTCGATGTCACCAACCGGCTAGTAAAATTATGGCTACCTGTATAATTAATGCCCGAACCAACTTTCTTTGCCAACATGACGAAATTGCATCACCATCGATCCTAAACCTGTAGCAGGTCTATCATGCAGGGGTCTACATTAATTATGGTAACTAACCACGCCCAAGGTCAACCCACGCCATTAAATCGCCATCATTATCTTAATTACCATCACAGGAATGAATAAAGCTTGCAATGTTGCAAAGTGTTGCTGCACTGCACGATGCACGTCAAGCCGTTATGCATCAACATATAATCATGTGGATAATTTATCCGTGAACATATTTTTACATATTATTAAATCCACTTTAAGAGATTATAGTTGAATTATCTTGATATAATTTTTTTAAACTATTACTTTGCTCTTTTTAAAAAATAATAAGTAATTTGAAACAATTTCTTCTTTTAAAAACGTCAGTTTATTCTATGACTCTAGAATTAAAAACAAGTTTAACTTTCCGCCCCAATGGTCACAGGATTTAAGGTGTCATGTTCACAAAATGCTTGATCTCGGCCATGTTTATATACTTTCTATTTTCCCTGCTTCATATTTTTTGATTTATCAATGTGCTTTTTGATCCAAGTCGCTACTCTCGCAGTATACTAGACTGCCGATGACGGGGAGATCAGGGTTCGAATCTTATTATTATTATTATTATTATTAGAGGTATTTAACATGCAATTTCTGAACCAATCTATACTTATAAAATAACATGTCCTGACTGACTGACTGATTCATCATCGCCGAGCGCAAACTATCAAGGCTACAAGCATGAAATTCGGACTGTATATTCATTTTGTTATGTAGGCACCCACTAAGAAAGGATTTTAGAAAATTCCACCCCAAAGGGGTCAAAATAGGGGATGATAATATGTATGATAATATGTATGAAAGTCCGTAATTTTGAAAGTTACATAAACAAAATTTTGTATTTCGGTTATTGACGTAAAACAAATAAATACGTGTTTCAGAATTTTGGAAATTTTATTTAATAAGGGATGAAAAAGGGGGTGAAAGTTTGTATCGGACTTGCATTATTTTTGATCTGAGGTCAAGTTATGGTCATCAACGTAACGTAATATTTTAAATTATTTAATCTGTAAATAAACACTGTTTAAGTTAAATATTGTTTTAGTTTTTATAATAAAACTTTTTTTTTGGACAGAATAATTAAAATAATTTTCCAGTAGATACATTTAGTTTAATTTTCTAAAAATGGTATATTAAGTTATTAAGTAATTATTCTTTTAAGAAGAATTTTAACTAGACTATTTATTTTCATTTATGATGGGGATGCATGGAATGCAAGTTAAGGGCAGTAATTCTGCAGTTTTTATTATAGAAAAACAATTTGTTTGCCAAAATAAATAAAATATTGTTTCAATACAAACATATAGTTTAATATTCTTCCCATAGTGATATCAACAGTTGTTGAATATCAGTCAAGGGGGTTCTGCAATTTAATGACAACATGCTTTTTCCTTTAAAAAGTTTCCCATCTAATGTTAGTATCCTCATGACATATACTCAACAAAGGTTGATATCACCATGTGAAGAAAATTAAACTCTTTGTATTGAGACAATACTTTATTTATTTTGGCCAACAAATTGTTTTGCTATACAAACTGCATAAACAGTGACTTTTTTTTTCTTGTCTCTTTCACTCATAAAAATTTAAACTAATCGTATCTACTAGAGCAGTATTTAATTAATTTTGGCAAAAGAAATGCTAAAAAAAGCTGAAAAAAAAATGTTGTAGAAATATAGGCTTTAACTCACATTTTTCCCCCACACCATCTTAAGATTTTCTTTTTTCATCTTGTTTCCTTAGGTTAGGAGAGAGGAAGTGGTGTGGGAGGGGGAGGAAAGGACCACCAAACAAACACTCTTTTTTTAACTAGGCTATCTTTTTTAGGTTGAGCAGGTCGTATTTTAATCGTGCCAGATGAACTTTAAGTTTTTTTTAACACTGCGTCTTTACTACCCGCTCGGTTTGTAAGAAAGTTATTTAGCTGGAATTTACTGTTAAAAGCAGTTTTTAAGTAATATGTCCTAGTATTATCTTTCAATGACTCAACTATCTAATATATTGGGACATTATGTTGGGGCTTAAGTTCAAAGAATCGCACCTACATTCTTCTGAAAATAAGATAAATAAATCATCCATTATCCGATTACGCTTCACAGGTTTATCAAACACTGGCTGAATTATCCAGTGATGGCCGGGAAATTTTTTTTTTAGTTTAGTTAGTGTGAGTTGAAGGTAACTTTAAAGTTATTATTATTATTAGTAGTAGTATTAGTATTATCATCATCATCATCACCACGTCTTACTACCCGTTCGGGTTGTACGCACTTAACGCTAATGTGTAATGGTAGGATGATTGTGAGATGAAATGGAGGACCTATAGTAACGTGGGATCCGAACCACGGTGGAGGCCTGGCATTCCACAAATTCACAAGTTGTGATTAATACATGTCTTATCAGAACTTTAAAGTTAGTGCCCAGCGTTTCCCGAGGCCCGACACAGTTTTTAATTAATTTATAAAAATATTTAATCAATTCTTTTTGAATTTCCGGTTTCTAGGTGAATATGAGCGTGCACAGGGGTTACTAATTTTTAAAATTTCAGACCTCTATGCGCGATACATATCACGCAATACTCATGACAGACAAACCCACTTGATTTTAATGTGATTTTAATGTTTTATCTTTATTAAAAGATAAAACATATTTTAACTTATTTTTGTTTTGTTGCTATTCAAAGACATGTCAGCCTATGAGTAATTAATAGCTAGAATTAATTATGAGTTACTGTGGATTCAAACGCTCACCGAAAAAGAAGAGCAGAACTGAAACGGGGTCACGTGACGAGATCTAATCCAATCACAAGATGTCTGTCTCATCAGAATGAGATGTTCTGCTAAAGTTAAACTCATCTCTACTTTGTCCGCTCTGCCTGAGATGTTCGGCACGTAAGAACCAGTCAAAACTCAAAACAAACCATCTCAAATCAGTGCGCGTGCGCTGTAGAGCTAGCAGCAAGCAGACAGCTTCGTTGTCCGTTGTGAGGAGATTTGGAAGAACCCGTTATGGGAAAGCTGTGTGTATAGATTTATTGGATTGTGTGAGAACACAGCGTTATAATTTGAAAACATTCATCAAGAGAATGATCTAAAATATATGTCTATCTACTAGAAAATAAAATATGTTAATCAGCTGTTTTAAGTTAGCGTCGCAATGCATCATGGGTCAACATGCAACGTTTGAGTTGCTGCGTTACTCAAACCGATTACTCAGCTCTCTATTTTCGATGAGCTTACAGTGAATCAAGCTTTAATCTTAAACTTATCGGTAAAATGTTTCAGATCTACTCCAGGATAGAGACAGACAAGATAGACAGACAGATGGCATCACGAAAACAGCTCTTTCAGTTTCAAGGGATCATGAAAAGTCAACATTTTTCAAAATTTCAAGTTTGATGTTTTTAATGATCACAATACTTATCTCTCCGAAGAGTCGAGAGAAAGTAAAAATAGATAGTATCTACTAAAAATGTAAACTTTACTTTACTTTTGATTGAAGAAAATTTTAAATTTCATTTTCGTAGAGTTATAAAAGTGAACTTATTCCAAAACAAAAATATTTTTATGTCATAAAGAAATAAAACGTTTATTTAAATTTTAGATAATACAAAGGTAAATCTTAATAAATTATTAGATCTATGGATTAGATCAAGCGGATCAATAAATTAGTTTTATCTCAAACTTCATCTAACCAAGTTAATAAGTTTATTGGACTTTTTACTGAGAAGGGATTCCGTGCAAATAAAAAAATAATTGATCGTTCACTGAATGCTAATATCGCTTCATATTTTTAATGACTTATCTTGATGGTCTAATCTTGTTTGACAAGCGTTTTAATTCAGTGGGATTAAAAAATAAATTGTTTACTTACAATCTTAGTAACCCTTTTGAATATATAATTTTAATTTGACGAAAAACATGTAAAGCATGCTAATGTAAAATTGCAGTAGTTAAAAATACTTCGTTCAGTGTTGGTCATGGCAGAAAACAATTACCGTTGTTAAGATAATTATGAATAAAAATTCTTCAAACCGGTTTGAAAACAAACTGCTTGTACGAATACAAAAAATCATTTTAAGGATATAAACCACGAAATAAAGATTTGGCAAACATTTATTAAAATAAATTAAGATCATACATTAGCCTATAGGTCTACTTTAAAATATATAAATCAATTTACAATAATTGTATTTATTGTGTTTAAAAAAAACAATAAAGTTTTATTTGTATTTAAATAAAAGAATGGGCTTTCTTGGGGTGTTCAATAACAATAGGCCTAGTAATAAGTTAAGGTTAGAGAGTAGAACAAGTTATTTATGTACAAGAAACGATGGCCTTGCAGACTAAAGCGTTATAATATTATTGCAAAAATGTACCACTGATGTCTAGATCTGTGTTCAAATCCCGTAAGAATGCGATCTGTGGGGTTTAAGCAAATGTGATTTATCAATGTGGTTTTCACCCTCATAATCTTTACAAGATAATGCAGGTGCATTGTATCAAAGTTACCGTTCCTATTACTTCCCCTTAAATTGAATCGTTAATGTAGATGAGGTAGTCACAGCACCTTAATACCCATTCAGGATATCTGTATTAAATTCCAAAGGGATGGAGAAGAAGACCGAAACTGAAAGAAATATACATGAGTTTGTTTGTAGAGAGGGTGGGAAATTAATTAAGAAAAGCACCGCCATCCTATAACCCTGGCCGGATTTCAAAACCCGACTCTCCCGTCCTCAAAAATCCAGTATAATGAGATAGTGTACAGTAGCCCCATGGCTTCTTTGGTGCTGACTGACAGAACACAGCTGACTTCTGACGGTCAAAATTTAGATATAAACCTAAATTTCGACCTTCAGAAGTGACAGCTGCTAAACACATGTTTTCGCAGATCATGTGGTTCGGCGTAGGGATACATAATTTGGTCTAGTAACTTTTCAAAGCTTTTAGCTGTGAGCTGTGAGCTGTCAGTCAGCACCAAAGAATCCATGGCGCTACTCTATAAGGTGACTATCTAGATATGAGTAAGTAATAATAGTATTAATAAAAAATACAGTTATTTGTTTAAACGCACTAATAGAAAGAACGCAAAACTGAGTGTGTGCTTTGTCTCAGTGGTAAAATATAGGACATCGGACAGCTGAAAATTACATGACTTGACGTATTAATACGTGAAAATGTTTTTAGTAATATTTATAACTGCCAGAGATAGTTCTTACGCACGTTCTATTTTGTTATATTCTTACTTCTTATTGCTCTTCCATGAAAACTGTTATTTTAAGAAAACTAGTCAAATGGGAGGGGGGGGGCACAACAGCTGCCAGTATGTTATAAACGNCCCCCCCCCCCCCCAAAAAAAATGTCCCTAGACCAAACACACCAGGTGGATGTCTTACCTATGTCATCAAATACACAATAAGTCCCTTCAATGCCTCTCAATAGGATACCACTTCTGGCGACCAAACGCAAACGACCATCCACAGAAGAACTCGCCAAAAGACAACAAAGAATAACCGCAAAGACGTAACTAACACGTCTATTCAAGTAGATTCAATCTACAAAAGAAATATTAGGTATCTTGGTAACCCTCAAGAGATGAGAGGGTAAATAAATGTAAATTAAAAAAAAAAGAACTGTTAGCTCTTGTTCGAATAACGAACGACACATTCAATCAAGTTACCCTCTCCGTGAGTATTTTGGTATAAGAGTTCATTGTCGCTACATTAGACACATCCTCCAGATGTAGCGGCTTGCCTTTACTGAATAGAAATAGTTGGTTCTATTTGAGGAGGGTGAGATGAAGGAGATTTTAGGGGTCTTTGTGAAGGCCAACAATGTATGTTATCATAGAGGTATTTGTGTATATATAGGGAAGAAGGAGGAATGGAAATACCAGATACTACCAGGACAGAACAATATCTGCTTTCGAAACAGGGAAGGTGTTACGGATTGTATATAAAGTCTTCAATGCCAAAGTGTGGCAAAGCAGGGCAAAGATATCGCCTCCCTGCAGAATGACGTAGCCTACAGTAAGTTATGCTGTGCATCATTGGAGCCCTGAAGTGGTTATGGATATTCGAAATTGTATTAGTTTAGTTAAGAGGATACAAATTGGATCCAAGCGAGGATCGCGTATGTAACAGCAGAGATAGTTCCACGAAGACGTTCAGCTCTAACGCAATATTTAGTTCTACGATGCGTTATTTAGAAATATTGTTCACGCCCAAATAAAATCAAAATATTCCAACAGGGATCTTTTTCCTTAACAACCCTATAATTTGAGTTTTATTAATATAGTAAAATGGGTGAAAATGTGATATTAGCTCATTTTTAACGACATTTTAATCAAATTTCCGGAGCTACGGGTCTAGACTTGATGACAAAGGGCCAAAGATTTAGCCTTTCTCTAACAAATATAGTAATTTTGGATAAGCTCACAACATAAAATTTCAAGACAGTTGATAACTATCAGTGAGCTGTCCTCTTTACCCTGAGAGAAATGTTTCATAGTTTTCTTTTCCCTCTTTCTTATTGACATGACAAGGGGTGGTTGTAGGTGAGGGTTTAAGGGTAGTATAATCCTATGCAGAATATTAAAGTAGTTCCAGAAAACGACACAGATCATTGCATTCTAAGCCGTTAGGCCTGACAGCGAATGATACTTTTTCGCTGACCAAGGCAACCGCTTTAAGGGTAATACGTTTGCAGTTCTTATAACCATAATCTTCTTTGGGACAAAATAAGCAAAATATGGCTTCAGTAGACACTATTAGTTTAATTTTATGTAAGTGTTAATCGCAACCGTTATTGAATACTTCTCATGGGTATACAGGCATTTGAACGAATAGTTATAAAATGAAAAGGTATTGGTCAAACTCCATGATGTCTTTGAAAAATATAAAATAATTGTTGGTAATCGCTTCGGTGGTTGAATGGTCTATGACGTCACTCTCGCGATAGACTGGACTACCGATGATGGGGAGATCGGGGTTAGAATCCCGGTCAGGGTGTAATGAAAGTGTTTTTGTTTTCTTTTTTAAAAATTATTTTTTCCTCTCCTTCTGTATTAAATCTTCCTAATCCCTAACACAGTACTGATAAATCTGCGTACAACCCTAACGGGCAGTAAGACGCAATGCTAAAAAAAATAAAAAAAAAGACCTCCATTATCACCTCCTGACTCTTTAAAAAAAACTGTTATATGAAACCCCCCTAGGCAAGCTGAAGTAAATAAGAACACCTCATATAGGACCCATACCTCATCCTCTTCCCCGAACAAATCCGCCCCAATTATATTGTACCCTGTTAGGGTAGTAGATTGTAAGGGGAGTGGGTACCCAACCCCCCCTCCTTATTCCAATGGTTGACTTCATTATACCATTGTTACCAAGTTACACGCGCATGGGGGAAGGGAGGGAGGAAGGGAGGTCACCCTCCCATCATTGCTCTGCTACCAC
>CABFVZ010001814.1:114204-162233 GCA_902151445.1 Timema monikensis | reverse complement strand
TGCAAAACGGTGCAAAATAGGTGCAAAACGGTGGTGTATTTAAATTTTAATTTTGAGGAGGTGGGGGGGCCAACTTAAGTGATCTGACTCCCTCTCGCAAGTCTATGTTGGACTGCCTTTCACTTCACCTCCTCTCCTCACTTAGTCATACCCTTCTCTTTGTGATGTCAGTGGGGGTCATACCCCTCCTCAGTGGGGGTCGTCAGATATCACAACAACAGTAACTTGTTATCAATTTTGAAAGAGGGTGGCCACGACCTAGTTGAAGAGACATGAACCCCCAAGGCCACTTGGTGAAACGGTCGTGGCCTTCTGAAGGTCTTTGGTTCATATTTGCTTCCCCCCCAGCCCCAAGGTCGTGGCCTTCTGAAAGTCGCAGGTTTAGATGTTATTTATAAATGCCCACTTTGGGACTAATGATTCAATTTTCCCCCATCAATAGCCTTACATTTATACCTTGAGCACACCGGGATTCGAACCTTTATACCTTTAGCACAGCTAATATCTGTTAGAACGGCCGTACTTCCTGCAACTCTCCATCATATTGCCAGTCGACCATGTAGAATGTGTACTAGCATTTGCTTCAAACATCGATCACTGTGTCACCGACCATCTAGTGACGCCTTAGACCATGCGATCATCGAAGAAAATATAAAATGCATTGTGACGGTAGATTGCTACCTAAGAATCGGCCTCAGTATACACGCACGGTAGGGATTCGAACTAAGGTCTTCAGGCAATCGTGAGATAAGAGCTAATTTTGACAAGGTGAAATGTGAAACAGCATTTGCTAGGGTTTGAAATGTGAAGTAATTAGCATTTGTTGCCCTCTAAGGGAATTGAACCCCTACCTCTTTATGTCACAGGGCGAGATGTGTGCCCGCATTTGCACTGTTGGAAAAATAAACGCGACCGACGTTCCTTCAAGGATCCCTCTAGCCAGCACCGGAGAAAGACGTCCATCCTCGGAGAGAGAGCTAGCACGAATGCCAGACAATGGTAAATAGCTCAGGCGCGTATAACAACAGATGCGGAAACAATATATCAACCAATATGAAGCCGCCACCCTTACATGCGGCACACCTCATTGAAGCGAATATAAATAGACCTTGAAATCATTACATTCGGTCATTATAATTAATAATTGCGGTTAGTAAACATCATAATGAATTTCGACGCACTGGAAAATTAGCTAAATTCAGGTATGTTTTAAAACGTTTTGTATGATTTGGTTGTAACTATTTTGCTTATTACATCTTTGGTGTAAAACGGCATTTGTTAGATGGAGAGACTTTCAAGAAAACTCCTCCCCTCCACCTGCAGCATCGGTAGCACCGGGTAGCCCATACACTTTGGAGCCTTTTAACAAAGACGGAATTTGCCTGGTGGATGGCGACTTGTCCATCGGGAATTAGCGCCCTGCTATAGATTTGAGCACTATTGGTATGTGGTTTTTTCTCACAATAGTAATTAATAAGTATTTATTTAATTTCAGACTACTGGGATCCATAGTGGTTGAATGCTGGACTGAGGGACCACGTGGCTCCTGCAGAGGGTTTAGTGACTTGTGTGTGGGCGGCGTCTCTAGAAAGTGACGAAGCGATGGGCACTGTACCTGCACTGCTTCTATAAGCTCTCAATGCCTTACACAGCGACGTCGTCCTCAAGCCACCGTCAGCCTTCAGCCCCCAGGACCCTACCGACGCTAGCGTAAATTCCATCCCTGATGTTTGGGGGAGTTGGACGCGATAGACCGGCAGATATATAAGTTTTCCATTATATTATTAAGGCCGTCTATGAGTAACTATACTATAGCCATGATATTGGAAATAGACAGCTTATTACGCAAGAGTTATCTACGTCCTCTCTTACCCCAAACCACCGTTGTTTCACCAGCATACCAAAAACTTTTGTCTGCTGACCGTTTCGAGAATATTAGATCTTATATTAATGGTTTAGAAAGTTATTATTACAAACAATAAAAGATAGAAAATTACTATTGTTACTTTAGCCATGTTTGCAATGTGTTGGATCAAATTCAACCGCCAACTTAGTGCATTTGATAGCATGTCTGTATACTAAACTATCGGTCCCGGATTCGAATCCCAACACAGCTAAAAAATGTCAGTCTAATAAATTTACAGACAGTGGGCCGGATTTGTGGATTTCCTAGTCTTTAAGTTATTAGCATTTTATGAATAAAAAAGCGACCCGAGTTTTAGGTTGGAAAACTGAAATTGATTTAAATTAAATTATAATATTAAAGTTAAAAATACTTTATTTAATTCTAAAAAAATATTTCTACCAATAGAAAAGTTAATTCTGACTTTTAAAAATTAACACTCTAACATCAATATATATTTTTACCGTTCTGTGTTAAGACATGTTTTCCCCCAATACCTTATTTAAAGCTAGATTTCTTTAATCATCAGCGTGGTGTCGTGAACTTAGCTACTTATCGAAATAACATATGGCATTGCAAGTCACTTTAGAGTCGAAAACATTTTGTAGATAAACAAGGTTACTTATCGAAATAACAGATGGCATTGCAATTCAATTTAGAGGCAACATATTTTTTCGCTTTAATGAAATATTATATTATTTTAAAATGGGGGTAATTTAAATCTAGTGTTACAATCTGTTTTAAGTATTCAGGAAATTATATTGTTAATTAAGCCGATTATTAAAAAGCGAGAAAACCCAATATATTGGTTTTCTGATCCAAAGGTTCCTGGTTAAATTCCTTGGCAGGGGTGGAAATGTAGGTTTAATCTTTCATAGTGATAAATTAACTGCCCTGGACTGTATTGTGTACATGCTATAGGATACAAGTATATTTATTACACACACTTGGCGAATGTTGGTATCAGTTAAAGCTATTATGTTTAGGAAAAATTGTAACATATAATATTAATACCAAAAGTAGATTGAAATTGAAAAGTATTAAATATTTTGTGGTATCATTTTAAAGTGAAAAATATATGCGATAATTTTCAGAAAATATGTTTGGAACAATTTTATTTAAAGTGTTTACTTTGACAAGTGCTTTTGTGTTATTGTTAAAATGGAGGGTGGAGGCTTCATCTTCCCGCCACCACCGGCAGTGAGGCCCCTTTAATCCACCGCAGGAGCACCACTACCAAGACAGGAATATGGTGAGGCAGACGGTGTCCACGGTCCTCCCGCAACCCATGACAGTTGCAACAGCGGAACCATCTTTGCGCCATAATCGTAAATTAGTGGCCCGGTAAACCAGGTTGGAGGAGCTTGTCCCAAGGCCTCCCTCTTAGAATCGTCGAGGAGAGAATTAAGCTATTAAAGCTTTTTTTATGTCGGGAGTGAATTGATCATTCAATCAGGGACACCAGAGAGTGATCTTGATGCTCAAACCTGGCTCGAAATGTAAATCAATGCCTTGCTAGGACGTCTCCAGGATCATAGAGTTAGCGCCGAGGATCACGTAGGCCTACTATTAGTCAACACAGACTCCACTTCAAGACCCGTATTTGTCTCATTTAGGCAGGCAGATCAAATTGATGCGTAGGCTGTGCTCTCTAATGTAGAACAAGTGTTACAAAGCAATGCTTCGTTCCTCACTTTGTCCTCCTTGTATATCGAGCTACACCACTTTAAAGAGCCGTGCAGGAGGGGTAATCATAAATGTGATAAACTCTTTCCCGCTAGCACATATAGCCATAAAACTAAGAAATCATTACGATTCAATATGGCAACACACTTTGTCTTTACCGTGCATTGGTTGTCGCCATAGATATATGTTACATTAAATTATGACCAGGATGCATGGACGTCAACACTGTTAAACATATCAAAATGTGTCCTATTAAAAAAAATCAAAGCAGAGGAACTATGCCATGATGCCCGTTTGAATATTTTAAAAGTTATTGTGCTAACTGAGCTGACACAATTTCAAACATTCCTCTCCGAGTACAAAATCACAGTGTTTAGGAAGTGTTGGGGAAGGCAGAGCATATATGAGGGCCCTACTCCTCCCAAACAATCCTTTAAGGGTTACCGTGATTGGTATTTTCACGACGATAAGCAAAATAATTTTGATGTCATAACATCCTTGACAGCCGCATTTAAGTGTTCCTACTTTCACCGTGAGTGCCGTGGACAGTTCAAAGACAAGAACAAGCACATATGTTAATCCATGTGCAAAAAATGCTACGCTTAAAGGGTTTTAAGTAGAGGTCAAAATGTTACCTGTAAAGACTGCGGGCGTTGGTTCATAAACCAGACAGGTTTTGATAACCATAAACGTCCCGGTTTTTGCAAAGGTCACATGTCGGTCTGTGATGTCAAAAAGGTTTGTGAAGTCTGTGGGCAATTTTTCAATATGGAAAGATAAAATTATTCACACAGGTGCTATGAGACTTTTGTAGAGTATGCGATACATATCGTCCTTTTGGTCATTTCTGGAATATGATGCAAGCGCCATCCAAGCCGTCATTGGAAAAGAGCTATTTCATATTTATGTTCTATTATTTTTAATGCAGACAAGAAACGCTTCTTCAAGTTGTGGTCAATACGTACTTGCATGAGCCTAACCTATGTGTCGTACGGACGTGTTGCAAGGCCTGCCTTCATATCGATGTGAATGACCATCATTGCATCAAATGCGGGGGCACATTCAAGGTTGATACCACAATAGCTCAATTGTTTTGATTTATAGAGCAAATTAAAGCAACAAAATTTAAGGATATCACCCACCTAGGCAATAATGCGAAGGGCTATGATGGGAATTTTATTTTAAAATATATGATGGAAGTTATAAAATGAACTCCAGAGCTGATAATGAACGTTGGGAAAATCATATTCATGCGTTACGGCCCTTTACATTTTATTGACTCTCTGAACTTTCTCCCGATGACGTTGTCCAAGATGCCCAAGACATTCGGCTTGGACTAGTCTTTGGCCAAGGGACATTCCCCTCGGTTTTCAAAAAGAATAGAAAACGTGGGGTATAGGGGTCCTTTGCCACCAAAGGAAGACTACGGTATCATTTAGATGTCGGTTGGGGAAGAGGAGCACTTTAAGAAGTGGTATAAAGCGTTGGTCAAATAAAATGATGTCTATGATTTTAACCGTGATTTGGAACTCTATTGCGTGAAATATGTAGAGATCCAATGGAAGGCCTGCTGGAAGTTTAGATATATGCTTATGAACAAAGCAAAGGTGGATCCTTTCAGAGAGGTATGTACGATAGCAGGAGTGGCCATGTTGGTTTACCACCGAAGTCATCTTAAGGATAATCCCATCGGTATCATCCCTAACGGTGGCTACCAGTGTGCAGACCAACACTCGCAAGTCGCCGTACAATGGATCTGCTGGGTGGCCCACTGTTGCGTTATCTCTATACCTCATGCGGGTAACGGCGGTGAGAAATATATCTTTGGGTGACGTGTAGACGGCGTTGTTAAAGCTTAAGATACAACCCTCGTCTTCCAGTTTTGCGTCTGTTATTGGCACGGGTGCCTTATCCTGACAGGACCACCCCTATCAAACACAGCCACCACGAGATCATGGAGACGCGCTATGAAGTGACCATGGCTTGCATGGAAACGCTTAAGAATGCCTGCTACACGGTTGTAGAGATGTGGGAGTGTACGTTTAATGCGATGAAATGCACATACAAGGACTTGAAACAATTTATACTCCAGCAGGAGGTGTACAGAAAGGAGACCCTCAGTCCTAGGGACGTATTCTTTGGCGGGTGTACAAATTGAATCAATCTCTTCGACGAAGCAGAACTTTCTTGTGGAAAGAAGATCAAGTACTTGGATGTGTGTTCATTGTACCCTTACGTTTGCAAGTACAAAAAATATCCTATCGGCTACCCCAAAATTCACTTGGAACCAAATTTTCCGTCTATAGATCAAGTAGAAGGCATAGCCAAATTTACTGTGACGCCTCCACGGGAATTATACATGCCCGTAATGCCTACATGGGTGTACGACAAGTCAATGTCCATCTTGTGCAGGAAATGGAGAAGGAGAAAAACCAAGGCGCGAGTCAGCACAACGACAAAAATGATCGTAAGTTTACAGGCGTTTGGGTGATTGACGAGATCCGGAAAACCATTTAAAAGGCTATACCGTTGAAGTAGTACACTAAGAGTGGGAATACATTTTATCTGTTTACGATCGTCAGACAAGTTCTGGCTGATTGTTTCACGGGTACATTGATACTTTTTTGAAAATTAACAAGAGGCCAGCGGATGACCAGAGTGGTGTACCACACAAGATGAGAAGTTAGCTTATATTCAAAATTATGAGGAAAGGGAGGGGATAAAAGTCTATTTCGGCTCTGTTTGTAAACACCCTGGTCTTCGCACTCCGGCTAAACTCTTTTTAAATTCACTAAGGTGAAAGTTTGGGCAAAGACCCGATTTACCACACGTAGCCTTTGTCAACGACTATCAGATAATCCACAAGTACCTGACGGATCCGTACATCACCGTGGAAAGCGTAATTTATTTTAATGATGAGGTTATGTTTCTCAATTATAAGGATGCGCTTGAGGCGTTGCACCCTAACCCTAACACGATTGTGGCGGTGGCATGTTACACGACTGCTATTGCTGGGTGTCACTTATACAGCATCTTTAAAAAAATTGGGGGACCACATTTGTATCACGATAGAGATAGCGTTCTATTCATGGGACGCCCCGGAGATTGGAGTCCACCAACCTGAGACTTTTTATGTGACCTCACTGATGAACTTCAAGATTACGGTCTGGGAAGTTACATTAGTGCCTTTGTATTTTGTGGTCCCAAGAATTACGCGTACTGAGTTTGTGTTGGTGGTGATCCTACCAAAACAAAAATGTTTGCAAGGTTCACGGGATCATCATAAACTACTGCAACAGGAACGACGTTAATTTTGAAGTTTTTAAAGTGATAGTCACCGAAAAGGCCGCGGAAAGATATATAAAGATACCGCACAAAATTATAAGAAAAGGTCTTGCGACTCTATGTACCGTTTCGCAGACTAAAGTATACCGACCCGTGTACACCAAACGGTGGATAACCGATTATTATAACACGTTACCGTTTGGGTATCAGCGTCTTTATAAATGCGCTCGTTACGACTAAAAGATGATCATTTAGTTGGGCTGAATAATCTTCTTTTTTTTCTTTCCCTCTAGACAGTTCCACTGACATACCATTTTTCAAAGATTTGAGATTTTTTTCATATTTTTTTCTGCATGAAAACAAGCATATTTTCTTATTTATTTATTTTATGTTCTCGGGATAATTTTATTATATTTTTTTATCCGAAAGTACAATCCTTCACCTACTTGATTATTTCTAGTCGAATAGAATTAGTTGTTTTTATATATTTTAATTCTAGTCAATATTTTTTCCTTGTAAGTATTTTAAATTTAAACCATATTAGTGTGTACATATATTCAAATACTCTTTAAACTGGAATTTATAAATTAATACCGCACTCACTAATCCCTTTATGAGCTCAATAAATTGATTATTGTTTCCTCTACAACTAAACGTGTATAATTTAAATCATTGTGAAAGATATATTCTATAACTTAAATCTGTTTTGAATAATTATTCCAAGTATACTTTTCATGGCGTGAGCCAAATTTATTAAACTTTTATTTGTGTGTAAATAAATATTCCAAGTATACTTTTGATGGTGTGAGATATATTTGTACAAACTTTGATTTGTGTAAATAAATATTCCAACTATACTTTTCAAGATGCGAGATATATTAATTTGTAAAACATTTATTTGTGTAAATAAATAATCCAAGTATACTTTAGTGGTGCGAGCTATGTTTGTAAAAACTTTTATTTGTGTAAATAAGTATTCCAAATATACTGTTCATGGCATGAGCCATATTTTCAAAACTTTGATTTGTGTAAATAAATATTCCAAGTATACTTTTCACTAAGTGAACTATATTCTAAAGCTTTTATTTGTGTAAATAAAGATTCCAAGTATACTTTTAACGTTGTGAAATATATTTGCAAATAAATATTCAATGTATACTTTTCATGGTGTGAGCTATTTTTGCCTGAATAAATATTATAAAAACTGTTATGTTTGCGTTTTAACGTCTACACCACCCAATCAACTATCCTATAAATACAAGTTCTTTTAACTTATAAGCTCAGTCTCAAATATTATGGACTAGTTGAAACATACATTTTTGGCCATCATCAGCGGTCCTTCCCGCTGTGGAAAGTCACATTTTTAAGCAAACTTTATCCGTCACTTAGACACAATGTGTGACGTTAAATTTGATAAATTCACATGTTATTATGCTTTATGGCAACCGGTGTTCAAACAAGACGGGTTTAGTCGCAACCTTATATTCTGTAAGAGTTTGCCGGAAATTGATGACACCTGTAGTGATTCTCCACAGCTTATTATCCTGGACGACCTAATGCGTGATGCCAATGAAGTGGTAGTCGATCTTTTCACCAAAGGATGCCACCATCAAAATATTAGCGTCATGTACCTTACACAAAATATATTCCACCAGGGCAAGGGCCAAAGAGATATTTCCCTAAACGCACATTATCGTGCTATTAAAAATCTCAGGGATAAAGTACAGATTAAACACTTTGCATGTCAAGTCTTCCCTGAAAACCCCCGTGTCTTACAAGAAGCTAACGCTGATGCTACAAGTACTCCTCATGAGTATACATTGTTAGATTTCAAACACGGAACACACGAATGGTTAAGATATAGAACCCGCAATAATGTCTGTCACTGCGTGTACCTACCACTCAAAAGCTATAAAAACACTGACCTTTCCCTATTATAGATCATTTCATAACCATGAGTCCCAAAACTCTGAAGCAGGCCCCTCTGCAACGTGCGATGCATCGCAAGAACACGCACAATGTGTCACTTTGCTGAAAACGGCTGACAATAAACTGATTGACTCTGTTCGCGAGTGTGCCTACAACAACTTAAAAGGGCGGGTGCCATTGAAAAATTCGCAGAAGACAAATTTACATGCTCACAAGCAGATGTTGCGCAAGCTGGTAAAACGAGGAAAGAGCTGGAAGAAGAAGAGGCGACAACTCGTTTAGAAAGGAGGAGCGTTCATGCCCCTACTTTTAGCCCATTTAACTAGTGGTGTCCTCGGTTCCTTAATCAACAGGTAGATAATGGAACACACGAAAAATATGATATTGGTGTCCCCGGAAACATTACACCATTACGAGCAATACCACCATTAATTGGCATCAGGCTCAAATCTAGTGGTATCCGAGCTGGACATCGAAATGGAAAAAATTCTCGCTTCAAAATTTGACAAGTCTAAATGGACTTTATACCAACAAGTGCTACAGCACTATCTGCACTTTAGCTAACAACTTCTAACGCCTGAAAATACCATCCACAACCACAAACACTGCTGAAGTGTCTGTACTTCTCATCCCTAAAGTACTCAATACTGTACCAGTACAGACACGTAAAAAAGCTGAACTTTTAATAGAACATATTATTTCCCGAGGTGGTATCTCTTGTGACGAAAACGGGGAAGTGAATATTCACGATATGTCTCTCCATGGATCCAATATTGTGGATTTAGTCTACGATCTGGTCAAAGCAATAAGATACAATAATCTGTCTGTGTGGTGAGAGTTTCTCACAGCGCTTCAAAAAATAAAAGTTCGGAAATAATTTATTGTAAATCCGAAACGTTGGACGCCCATTATATATCCAATGCCCATACACCAACCACTTAGAACGTCGCAACGCCCTAAGAAGAAGAATCTGGAAAGGGTTGACGAAAACAGGTGGCTGCCATTCCGAGCAAAATGGCCCGTTTAGTTGACATCTACTACGACTCTTCTCATCCTTCAGGGTTTGCAGGAGCGGCGTCGCTCATAAAAGAGTCCAAGAAAGTTCCTGACAAAGTACGAGAATGACTTCGTGCGTAGGACGCTTATACCCTACACAAACCGGTGGTAAAAAAGTTTCTAAACAGCAAGCACGTGGTTTCAAACATTGACGATCTCTGGTAAGCCGATTTCAACTATATGCAAAGTCTTGGAAAATACAACCCCGGTACAGTGTACTTTCTCACCGTCATCAACGTGTTTAGCAAGATGTCCTGGTCGAGGACGCTTCCATCCAAGACAGGGAGCGTCATGAGAGACGACTTTTGGGATATTTTCAGAGAAAGCGGCCGTAAAACTCTAAGTTTACAAATAAACAGGGGGACAGAGTTCACAGCACGTCTAGTCCGGAAATTTCTCAAGCAAGAAGGTGTGTATTACTACACCATTTATAATCCAGACGTGAATACAAGCATCGTGGAATGATCCAATAAAACTGTGAAAGGCGCATGTGACACTACTCTACCAAAAACTAAACGTATCGGTATGTGTACGTCCTCCAAGATCTCGTCGACGGTTACAACGGCACAAAACATTCCAGTATCAAGATGACGCCTGCTGACGTTTCAGAAATCAATGTGTTCAAGTCAGAGATAGTCTGTAAGGCAAATGGCGTCCAAATTCTAATAGTAAGCCAAAATTGAAAGTTGGTGACACAGCGCGTATTATCAAATCCAAAATGCTGTTTGAAAAGGGCTACGAAAGCAATTGGAGCGAAAAAATTTTCAAAGTCAACAGTGCCGTGTTGCGCCAACTAGTCGTCTACAGGCTGATTGATCTTGAAGACAAGGAGGTGGAGGGAACGTTTTACGTTCCCGAATTACGAGTACGTCTTCCCGAAATTTTAAAGTTAATAAAATACTATGTATCAAGTGTAAAACTGGAGAAATAAAGTGCACGTGCAGTGGAAAGGTTACCATCCAAGTTTAATTCTTGGATTCCTGCCAGTTACGTCAGCGCCCTACCATGAAGAACCAGTTTTACATCACTTTGCTGAGCTACAGCTCTACGGGATGTTTCCCGAAAAATACAGTAACGAATTTCACCACGCAACTACCCTACCGTCTTACACTCTACGGCTAGTGGGAAGTCGCTCTTGCCGAATTCCAATATCCGTGTTCTTTCACCACCGTATCCGAGGGCCAAAATATTGTAGGGTACATCTGGGTGGACGCTAACGCCGTGGGAAAAATATTCAAGGATCACATCCCTTCTGGAAACTATAGCACTATCCAGGAATTGGTAAAAGCCCTAAGCGAAATAGAGGCGTTTAAAGGGGATTCTGGATTTGTATTCAAGTACACAATCCTAAAAAAAAGTGTACGTTATTTCTTCTTCACTAACTATACAGCTGCTGACTTTATCAGGATAGGAAGTTTTTTCATCGGCCTTTTCAAGAGCGTCCTACCGTTGCTTGGAAAAGGTGCTAAAGCCATTGTAAAACAGGCGCTTCATATGGGTATCGACGTGCTCTCCAACGTCACCAATCAGCGTCGTCCTTTCAAAGAGACCCTATGCCAATGTGTTAGTGAGGCTGGAACAAACCTGAAACGCAAGTTGGAGCAGAAGATTGACACACTGATAACCGTCTCAAACTATAAAGGGCATCGTAAGAAGCACTAACTTCAGTCTTCTCTCGTTGCCCGACGTAAAAATGTCAAGAAAGAAGTAGTAGATATTTTCAGATGAAATGTCGTTCCTACACCCTTAGTCCTGCGAGCGTTCCAGCAGTTAGCTCGATCTCTTTTCCCTCCCACCCACACAAACTAGTCTTGAATGTAGACAATGGCTCCAGTACAAACCTGTTTCTTCCCTCACCTATGATTCGCCCATAGAATTTACCATTATCGGTCAAGGCGAGTTCTGTATCGATCTTTCACAGACTATGCTCTATATCAGGGCGACCATCATGAAACCCGACAAAGGCACTCTCACAGAGGTGGATCAAATCACTCCCATCAAAACTGATTTCATTCGCTATTCACACTGGTGGATGTGATTTTAAATCAAAAACTAATATCACCACCCAGTAACCCTTATGCTTATAGATATTACATTGAGACGCTGATCAATTACAACGGTAGCGCCAAAGTAACATATTTAACTTGCGGTCTGTGGTTCGCAGACAACCTCGGAACCTTTGAGGAGGCTAACACCAGCATCAAGGGATTTGAGGCCCGTCGAAGTCTCATCGCAAAAAGTAGTAAGATAGTGGATCTTTTGGGGTATCTACACGGTGACGTGTTTAACCAAGAAAAATACCTTTTGAACGGTACCGAACTCAGAGACAAGTTGGTCTGTTCCAGATACAGTTTAATCTTATGGCCGTCCCTGAACTTCCTCACTTTAAGGTTCAGATAGATGAAGCCGGCCTTATATTGAGACGTGTCAAAGTAGCACCTTTTTTACTGTTTGCACAATTCAAGGCATTAAACGTCAGTCTCGCGAAGTAGCCTATCACCCGTGTGGAAGTAAAAACACTCACTCTTCCTAAGGGTGTGCAAGGGAAATCACTGGACAACGTATTCGCCGGACAGCTACCCAAACGATGCATAGTGGGATTTGTATCAAACGCTGTGTTCAATGGAGACGCCACCAAGAACCCATTCAACTTCCAAACCTACGGTATGAACTTTGAGCTTCGTACAAACGCTGATGTCAACTAACACATTTAAGCTGTCTCACTCAGCTCATCGAGTTGTATATGTTTTGTTATTTAAATAAAAAAACTCTCTTCTTACCTCCTTGACTATTAGATTATTTCTGAGTGGGGATGGGGGTTACATTATCAAGTGTGGCGAATAGTGCTCAGCCATTTATGGTTGCATTGTCCAAACCTAATAATAAAATTTAATACAAATTACAATATTAAACTTTACCTAAAACAACATTATATACTCTAGACATCTTTTATTTTTTGAATGGACAAAATCTTGAAAAATACATATAAATATGAATGAAGTTTCAATGGCTATTTTAGTAAAATCTACAAGAAGTATCCCTTCGCCATGATTAAGATGTAACTTATAGACATCAAGTAAAAAGGGGAAAATTGTTTAAGCCAGTGGTTTCCAAATTTCGGCAGGGCTGAACCCCACTTTTTGTCGTCGAAACCATTGCGTCCCTTTGATAATTTACAAATGTTTAAGTCCTTGTTTGATTATATTTTTTCACTGAGTCTTACACTACAAGTCCGGGTTCTGCAAATGTAACTAAACAAGTGGGGTGGTAGAATATAGAAAAAAATGTTGCATGAAGGGAGGTGGGGAAAATATCTAGGAAAAATTGCACCCAATAAACTTTGGCTTCCCAGTCACTAACAAACCAAACCAAAACCGCGTGAAATTGAGCCTAAGTACCCATCAATACTTATTTTAATCATTGTCATCATTGTAAACATCTTATCTAGTAATGGCCGGTCCTAGCCAATTTGGGGCTCTCTGCGAACTGTAGAATGTGGGCCCCTTTAGATATTTTTTTATAAAGTATTAGATTAGTCCAATTACATAACAAAATTAGATAATATGAATCAGACTAAACAAAAAATATATTACGCTAACAATATATAATACGATCTATAAAATAGAATGAACATGTGAGCTTGAACTAATTATTTAAAAAGAGACAATTGATTGACGTATTATTTTTGGTTGAATAAATCAAATTAAATTTCCTGATTTAAAACTGAGTATAAATCTTGAAATTTAAACTTTAATTGATGAATAAATATAAAATTTTAAATAATTTTTAACATAGATATTTTGAAAACCCACAATTAAATAGAAATTAAAAAACCACAAATGATTTGAACTGATGGTTGTGTAAATATTTTGGTCTAGATCTTAGCTTGTATTTCAAAAGGGTAGTTCACCCTCTTAAGACGGCATTACCATAATGTAAGTTTGGACAAAGAGGGTAGTTAGAGGAAAATATCTCATTTTAAATATAACCAACACTATATTGTTCAAAAGAAAAATACCTGCTATTTCGTAGCATCATGAACTGACGGTCGTTGGTATGAAGCGAATAAAACATTCTAAAAAGCTGAGTTGTTCTATACTTGCCTACATCCAATGTTTAATCCTTGATAAATTCTATAAAGGGGTGGCCCAAGGTAAATCTTGTGCCCGGGTGTGATTGATTTTTGGTGACCTGGTGGTCTAGGGGTAAGGTGTCAGACTTCTGTGCTGGTGGCCGGGGTTCAATCCTCGGTCCCGGCACAGATTTATCTGATTACCAAACCCTTCCCTCACCTCTGACAAGACATCTTGTGAATGTGGGGAATGCCAGGCCTCCACCGTGGTTCGGATTCCACGTTAAACTGTAGGTCCTTCATTTCATCTCACAATCACCTTACCATTACACATTAGCGTAAGTGTGTATAACCCGAATGGGTAGTAAGACGCGGTGCTAATAATAATAATAATAATGATTGATTTTTGGCGTCCCCTATACAACCGGTGGATTATATAGTCCAGTCGCCATAGGAGTGGTTATAACTAACAGTAAAAGCTACCAGATCTACTCTCATGTATCCATTCGACAAACCAAATGATCTGCATGATCATATATTGATTTGTTTTTGCTATTAGCAGTCAAAACGTTGACACAAATAATTTATTTTTAATTTTGTTTTTCTTTTGACCGTTCTTTAAATCTTCTGTTAGCTGTCAGCTAGGCCCTACCACATTTCCCATGATGATTAGACTCTGGAAAAATATGAAAATAATTCCCAAACCTAACTTTATTTTGTAGACCATGCTATCCTCCATTTTTTATTATAACTTTAAAAAACACGTTGACAATATAAACGGCTTACGTTATAATTGCAAAAACAAACTATTGTAGCGTGCCATTTTTTCATGATGGCAAATGTAAAGGAGGGAGTGTGAGATGACAAGACACTAATCGAACAGCTGGTGCTGTTGTAATTAATTTCATTTTACTGCTCTCAAATTTTTTGTCTTTTTATTTATCTATTTAAACGAATTTAAAAATAGGTCTAACCTGTGGACGCATCACTTACATATACCAAGAACTGGCCCTGTATCTTGTGATATATAAACGCATCTATAATGAAAATAGAATCAAAGAGCCCAGAGGAGATTTCTTGATGTTATATTAGCAGCGTCACAAGGCTGCCACAGTAAACTAAGTTAGCAATAAACTATTAAGGCCAGTTTCATAGTCAAATTTAGTACGCCTCAAGTGCGGCGCTACACTAAATACAAGATGACACCTACCTAAACTCAAATGGAATGGGCCGTTCTCTCATAGGAAACTGGCCCATTCCATTCTGGTTTAGGTAGGTGTCGTCATGTACTTAGTGTAGCGCCGCACTTGAGGCGTACTAAATTTGACTATGAAACTGGCCCTTAAAGTGGGCTATCCAAAAGGAACCTAAGCATTAACTTGACCAAACAAAATTGCGTTTTAACCCTTTAAATTTCTATATGAATTTTGCATCATCATTAAAATCACTCGAAAAAAGAAAACATTTAGCTAAAACCTTAACAAGTATTGTGACCCCATGAAAGACACGCTGTGACCCCAAATGGGGTCGTGACACCCGGGTTTAAAACTTTTTGTTAAACATTAATTAAGTTCAACTAAAGGCTTTTTACTTTACATCCATTACCGTTTCCAGCTTGTGGACTGGGTCAGTTTTTTATTCAAGTCATATATTCCACCCCTACCGGCTTGCTAGGCCTGTCGTAGCTTAATATGCCTTATAATCGAAATCAAGACTAGGACAGGCACAACTTACAGTACCCTGCAGTTAATTTATCAATGTTACAGAGTAAACTCATATTTTCATAGATTATACATTTTCGTATAGCCCGGAATCGAACCCGTGACCCTTAACTCAGTAGGCAGACACGCTACTGACTAAGCTAATGTGTCAGACTCTAATGTAAGCTATCTCTTTCAAGAAAACAAACTATTACTGGAATACCTTTAACACAAACCTTTTGATCGGCTTTAATAGTCTAAGGCATCATCACTCTCGTGAGACTCGCCTGCTTAAAACGGGAAGGTCGGGGCTCAAATCATGGACGGTTCTACTAAGGGTGGTTTTCCCTAGTTGGTTTCCCACTCTCCTTCCACAGAAATTAGGGTAGATTACCTTTATAATTCTTCTTTACTCAGCTATACTCCATTAGAGTAATTATCATAATGCGTATAGCCGGAACCGGGGATATAGACAAATCAGTTTCATTATTGCTGTTTTAAATTAACTCTTATGAACCTAAAATGTTAAAAGAAAAAAAAAATTAAATTAAAAAAATAGTCTAATATGAAAGCCGCAATATCTGAAAACAACAATTCATTTTCGAAAGAAATTTCTTCAGTACTACCAAATTAGTATTATTCGGTGGCCACGTGATCTCGCGCGCTAATCTCGTGTTAGACTAGGCTGCCGCGCAAACGATGAGATAGGGGTTTGATCCCAATCGGGTAAACTGAGGGTGGTTTTTTCCTAAATGATTTTTCCCTCGGACTCCGTGCAAATGTAGGCGCATTTCCTCTAAACTAACCCTTCCTAATCCCTAACCAGTTAGTGTGGTTAGTAAATAGGCGTATTATATCCCGATTGAGTAGTAAGACGTGATGCTAAATAAAAATATATATATTCAATCTTTTTTTTAGATAAACCTTCTTCGAAGATTATCATATTAACGTTCTACACATTTTAAATAGCAAATCTGAAATCGATGAATGTATGAGCTAAGCTGCATACTGAGCGACATTTAAATGACAGCCGAGAAGGAACAGGCCTCCTGAGCCACCCCGACCAGCTCACACAGTATAGGCCTAAGTGGTAAAATCTGTCCTCAAAAGGATTGCTGTTCCCCAGAAATAGACTAGAACTCTTTATAAAACAGCAAAACAATAGCGATAATAAATAAGGGGGAAAAAATAAAGTTATAATAATTTATTTTCCTCGTTATCATTTAAACTAACATTTGAAGGGTGCGTTTCTATGACCGAAAAATGACTTTTAGCAACAAAAAAAACAACCTATATTATGTTTGGATCTCTGCATCTCTGGATCTCTCCAACAGTTATTTCCATCCTCCTCCCCTTTCCAGAGACCAAAACAAACAATCCGGTTGATTCTCCACCCGCGCTCTTACGCAGCTATAGACCCAGCCGGCATCCAGGTCGCTCGTTTGACCAATCTCTCCATCGTCACATGACTTATCTCGACTCTAATACTCACTCTACTATCACATGACGACCTTTCACACCCCCCACACGTCAACCGTCAGCCCTCTTCCTTTCATCCTTCGTCACAACACTTCTTAATGTTTCCCTCTCTACCACACGCTTCCCTTCACAACTACCACCACATCCCTCACTCTCACCCGTCACTCATGAAAAACGGACAAAAGAAACTGCTTAGGTCAATGCTAGCCATCGAAAAACATAAGACTAAGTAAATAAAGGATGTAAACAAAACAAATAAAGCCACGCCGCAAACACACCTTACGTAGCCAACTTAAGATTTACCCCGAACTAACCGGCGTGTAACAAGGGTTCCTGATTTTGCAGAAATGTGATTACTGTATCGTTTGTTTTCACATTAATTTACACTTTAAGATGTAATAGTTGTAATTTTTTTCGAAAAATCTTGGTGTGATTTTTTTACATTCATTTCGAAACTCTATTATTTAACATTTCTGTAGAATGACCCTACTACACAATTGTCAAACTTACTCATAGCTTTGAAAAATATATTTAAAACTAGATTTTAAGTACGCTACCCCTAAATACGCTTTATTTATAAAAATAAACACATAATCTTGTTAATCCCAATAATAACTCTTAACACATAAATTTTAAACCAAATTAATCAAAAATATTTAAGAAAATTCAAAATTTTTAAATACACTACTTGTTAACTACCCTAACATTATTTGTTATTTCTAACATTAAAAACGTTTTTATATTTATCATGAAAATCTATTAATTGATTCCCATTTTAAATTAAATCCTCAAAGTCCATTTTCAAAACACTCAAATTTTCCATAATTTGTTGTAAGTAAACTACCCTTAAATAAATAAAAAGACATAAATAAAGATATATTATTATTGATATGTAAAATAGTCTTGCGACACCAATTTTGGACCAACCATCTAAAACAAATTTTTTAGATTCAAATTTAAAAATAATTGTCATTAGTAATTCGAATTTTCATAAATCACTCCTCAGTTAAACTCCACTTTTTGGGTTCATGTTCACATAAAACATAAAAATTGGTCATAATCTCAAGATCAATTTCTTTCACGATTACAATACTTTCTCTTGATATAAGAAATTACAAAGTTTTTTAGCTAAAGATTTATCCAAAATCACAAAACGTCCAAAATCAAACTGGAATTTACTAAGGGCCCTGTTATTTGGACAAACATGAAAGTGGACTAAGATTGTTTTTTTATTTGGGCATGATTATTTCAGTATTACTGTATTTTGGATGCTTTTATTTAAGGCGTATGGCTAGATTTTAAATAAAAAGGTCATGGTTACCAAATGCTGACAAACATGGATAAATTATTACCAGACAAAAAATCAATCTAACATGAATTTTACATTGGTTTGAGTTTACGTTAATAATAAATATATATCTATAATACGTCACCCCCACCCCGTTCCATTCCCCACCCCTCCTTATTCATTGCTTCATACTTCTGACATCATATACCCGGTTCAAACCGAAGTGACTCATATATTAAAATCGATGTGACCAGCCTCCCCCACAAATATATCATAAAGAGAAGGTGAAAGAGTCATGGCTTGGAAATTAAATCCTCCCAGCCTCCCTTTATAGGCCCCAACCCTTCCTACGATTTAGAAATATTAATATGTGGGTACTGTACCTGTTTTATGTCAACGTGAGTCGTGGAAAAAGAAAATATTATGGGTTTTCACATTCATCAAGATATTTAAAGTCAGATATGTGGTATACAGCTTACGCATCGTTGACCACGTGATCATCTGGTTTGAAATTTACTTGATTCTAGGTGACTGGGAAGTCTTAGGTTCGAATCTCGACTGGACGCACTAAGGGTGTGTTTCCATGTGACATTTATCAATGTGGGTCTACAATTTACTCAATATGTTCATGCGGTTGTATGTTTCCTTAAATTACTAGATAGTACAAGCTCAGGCCCTAAAGAATTCCGTTAATTCTTAATTATAGAAATGGCATATCAACAAAGTCAATAAAAGTGAGTAATAAAATACATCGGTTTTCAAGATAATCGATAAATCGAAGATAATAAGCGTAAGTTCGTAATTCTACTGTCAATTTTTTTCAAACTTTTTCTAAGAGTCTATTAGGATATTTCCGTTAGAGGCCACTCCAACACAGTAAACTTGACAAACTTCTTGTTCTTATTTATTAAGCGTCTGCAATTTGTTATTGCCGCTCAGAATTTTCCACTATGGGCTACTGCCCATTAATCTCATACTCTATAATTCCGCTCCAGGTTATTATTAAATATTGTAAATATAAAGTATTTATACAATGGAAATTATTTTAAAAAATCACACCAATACAGTGCTAGGTACATTTTTTTCTCATAAATAATTAATTAGTTTAAAAATTAACTATTTTTTTATGGTAAAACAGCCCCTTAATTTGTACTTGTACATTAATTTTGATATTGTTTGAACCATAAATAAAGTCACATATATTTTGTTCATTAAATTTCGTAGGGATTAGCCCTCCCCCCCCTTAACATCTTCGTCAATTGAATCCTAAGTGTTTGTATTTTTTTTTACCACATCTCACCACTTGCCTGAGCTATTCACGTTATTCTAATGGAGTAGTGGATAATAAGGTAGAATTTAGATTAAGGGCCAGTTTCATAGTCAAATTTAGTACGCCTCAAGTACGGCGCTACACTAAGTACATGACGACACCTACCTAAACCAGAATGGAATGGGCCGTTCTCACATAGGAAACTGGCCCATTCCATTGTGGTTTAGGTAGGTGTCGTCATGTACTTAGTGTAGCACCGCACTTGAGGCGTACTAAATTTGACTATGAAACTGGCCCTAAGAATACAATCATTTGCGTTCAGGGAAAGTGGGATGCAATTTAAGAAAAAAATAATTTGATTACAGGCCCTACCCAACAGGGATTGGAAACCAACCTCTCCGTCCCTGGAAGGCTGGACTAGATGAGCTTGATGTTTATTCCGTGCTTCACCCCTCCCCTCTATCCATACGATTAACGCTAGAAAAAACACATGATTTCTCACCCAAGACATAAGTTGGAATTCTTAGAGAACTATAAAAATGCACAAGTTTGTTCACCCTATTCAAAATATATTAAGCATTTAATTGATTGTAATTAGCTAAACATTTCAAGATATTATTTAGTCCCATTAAATT
This sequence comes from Timema monikensis, assembly GCA_902151445.1. Taxonomy (NCBI): domain Eukaryota; kingdom Metazoa; phylum Arthropoda; class Insecta; order Phasmatodea; family Timematidae; genus Timema; species Timema monikensis. The sequence continues at coordinate 141,930 of CABFVZ010001814.1, read as the reverse complement.
TAAAAGTTATCAATTCAAATAAATATCAGTTACAGATTGTGTACTATTAACAAATATTTTTCAAATGCATGTATGTTGAAAAGTTACACCTTAACTTGGGAATAGAACCCATGATATTTGGCTTAATTTACTATTGTTATTTCACTGAATTATCCGGGTTAACCCTCCTATTCCTAAAGTTATAAATCACTCGTTATTTTGGTACAGTCTATAATAGCCGCGTGGAATTGTTAGTTATTCAGAAACTAAAAATAAAATATCCTTTGAAAATTTATTTTTTACTTTAATAAATCATGTATTTGCTATTCATGAACTTTAAATTCTTGCATGATCCTAATGAGCAATTCGTTCTTATGTTACTTCTTGGCTTCCTCGGACTCATTTACGTTTCATGGGAGACCCAAAGTAATGGCGCTGCTTTTAAAGAAGTTCCTCGTCGTATGACTCAAAGAAAGTTTCTTAAATATAGTTACTAGACTTTTGAGATGACGAAGTTGGGGAGATTCTCCTCTGTCAAATCACCTGCGCGAAATTCGATCCCACGCAAATGAGCTTCACTTGTTTCTCTTCCAATGGCGGATTGGGCCTCTTTTCTATCACACTCGTTATCCCTCAAAATTCTCTCATTTTTACAATGCTTCCATTTTGTGCGCAGCGTAAAATTGATATATGTTTTAGTTATGATATTTCATATACTATTAATTATTATTATTATTATTATTAGGGCAATTCTTTTTGAAAATAAATGCTCTAGCTATTCAGAAATCAAATACTTTCAACTATTAGGTTCGACACTCGTTAGGGCTTTTATCGTTGGTTCAACCTTAAAAATTAACTTAACCGTTTTTGTAGAGAATTTATAGCTAAACAAATTTGGTTCACACATCGTTTTTTTAAAAATTTATGGTAAGTAAGGAGGGGGAGGCGTTTTTTCAACGTTTTAAGCAAAAAAAGATTAGAAAGCTACCGTACCAATTTCAATTTCCGGGTTGCCATATTCGTAATCTACACAAAAAACGGAATAAAATGACACCCCACACATCTTTACCACAGAAATGGTACTATTTACACGAAAATTGGGGTCTAGTTGATAGATTATAAAGTGAAACATCAACTTCGAATCCAAGGAGAAATTAAGGGAGATATTTCAATCTTAAATCCAAAGAGAAATATTAAGTCTGTATTAAAAAGAAAAGATCATGACATAATTCTAAACTTGATGTACAAAGAAATTTTTTGAATGGCGAGAGTGATTTCTGATATTTACAGAACTACTAGCAAGTTTTAACACAGTAAATACTTATCGGCTAACCGGCCATCATGGTGTAGTGGTCAATGAATCTGGCTACGAGATTAAGGGTCCAGGGTTCGATTCACGGTTGGTACCTGGCGAAATATTTCCATAAAGGGCATGATCCCAACGGTCACCAGGTTTAGGATGACTAGACTTAAGTTAGGTTAAGACTCCCACCGGATTCACAACTCCATAATAACTATTATCACATCATCCTATTACGAGTATGACATGTAGACGACCTCCTATGGAACATTACATCTACAGGATGTTTTGTAATAAAATAACATGGAAAATATTCTAATCCATTAGATAGCAGTGGACTGTGTGGTTGAAAAATTAAATCCACAGGAAATATTGTTTTGTAACAAAATTGCCAGGGAAATATTCTAACCAAATAAATAGATTACAAATCAGTCATAATATGGTTTAAAAATAAAATCTACGGGGAATAATGATTTGTAACAAAATTTCACGAAAATGTTATAGCTAAATACATAGATAGTGGTACATAGCAATAGCCTACGTGGTTTAAAAATGAAATTGTTCTTTATATATGATATCTTGCAATAAAATATCATAGAAAATATTCTAACCAAACAGATCGAGTCATATAGTAATTATTTATAGGTTAGTGTTTGAAATACAATCTCTAAATAGAATAATAATTTGTAATTTAATACCACGTCTTACTACACGTGTGGGTTATACGCTTATGTAATAATTAAGCTAATTGTTATAGGGAGGAGGACGGTTATATTTATAGGAAGTGTACCCAGATTTGCATGGAGTGAGTGTGAATAAACCAGTACATCCAACCAAAATTCAAACTTCAATCTACCGTTCATAGACGGTCTAGGCTACTGGAAGACTGGAAGTTTACCCAACAATTTTTCAATGATGGGGACGTGTTCCAATAAAAATTACCTCCACAGAATGTACCCCAACTGGACAATAATGATAGACATGAACCCGTGACATTTATTAGCGCATACTCTTTTTTATGTTTCGTTTGTAACCATCTAAAGTGGTAAAGATGTCTCCGGCATGGCAAATGGAAAAGTCAAGTATCGGATAAGTATGGTGTTGTTAAACGGACCAAGCCCATGACCTTTGTTTTATGTGTTCACTTAATGCGAGAGTTTTCTCCTGTCCGCCACCAGGGGAGCCACTTTACCACCCTTGAGTTACAAGGGGAGAGCTTTTAGTCGACCTATGACTGAGAAAGGAACACCCTATAGAGCGCGTTATGCCTATTTACAGAATATAGGATCATAATAACCATTTAAGATGTGGGTATTCTAAGAAACAAATACTTTTTAACAGTACATTTTGTGATGGGTCTGTTCCGAGACTTAATCGGTTCCGATGCCGGTTCTATACATTTATGTTCTCACTTTCAAGTTCTATTTATTCACACAAACGGATCTAGATAAATTTATTTTTTCCCCATTGTTTTCGTGTTATTGTCCAAATTTGTCATCCAACAAGCCAGTAGACAAAAAAAGATGCAGAGAATTGAAAACTATACATTATTTATTTATCGAACTGAACATTTCTATTATTACTTACTTACTTAATAGATGGCGTTAGGAACTTGAAAGTTCGCTTCCAGACTTGAGAAAATTACACCACCTAGCTCTCCCTATTTTGAAAAATATATATTTTGTACATACATAGAATATATTTTTATTTTCTTTGTACGGGTTTCTTACTACCCGAACGGGCTAGCCGCATATTCACACTAATGGTGTAGGGATAAGTAAGGTGGAGTTTAAAAGGAAATGTATCTGCATTTGTTCACAAGGAAAGTGGAAAATATACAAGGAAACAACCCTCATTACAACCTAGTTAGAGTTAGACTCTATTCAGACATATGACAGGCTATTAAAAAAATCAAATTGTTCAAATTGTACTTTTAGATTGAGTTAAAAATTAGGTTTGGGAATAGTTTTTTATGATAAATAAGAATACGTTTATATTTTTACGAATCAAAAATAATATTAGTGTAATTTTTAAATAATTTAATATTGAAAATAAGAAATTTGTTAAAAACTATTTTAAAAATTGGGTTTAAAATGTATATATAAAGAATTTTTATCATGGTTAACAAAATTATAGGTTTGTTATTCTGAGTAAAATTTATACAAAGGTATTTTACTGAAATAATATATATATTTTTTCTAATTTTCTTCCAAGATAAAATATGCTACACAATATTTGATAGCTTGTTCATTTGTTTTGGTATAATCTATTTTCAGAAATTAATCATGCTTCTTAGCGTCCATATCAAATTCATCTAGTGTTTTTAGGAAGTGGGAGAATAAACCCCGGAAGAACAAACATCACATAGATATTATATGATATATTATATATAAACTTACTATACGTTGGGCACCAAATCCTAAAATGGCCATTGGATGGATTTTTTTTCAATCCTGGCATTGGACGTTTTAAAATGATCAATGTCCAATGTTCTATTCAATTTCGGGCTTTGGCCGTCTCCAAACAGCCAAACCTAAGATTGTGCAATTACTAAACAACCAAAGTTGAAAATCACAAATAATTATTGGATAATTTACAAATAACTTATTTTTATAAATTTGAAATATCTTAAAGTAATTTAACAATTTGTTTCTAAATTTATTTATAAAAGTGTTAATTGTGATTATCATGATAATATGTTTGTTTGTATGAGGAAAACTCGCCAAAGGATAGTTTAATAATTTTGAAAATTTTCTTTGTAACTATAAGAAAATTTGTGCAATTCTGTTGTACCATTTATTTAGTTCTTCAAATGGTTTAAAATTGTTTTGAAAAGCAAACAGTAAATTACCTTGTTCATTACTATCCATTTCCAATATTGAATGTAATACAGACTGTTAACCAAACTTTCTGAAGTGGTATAATTACCAAGTGGGTGGCTTTGAACTAAGTCGCATGTGAATGGAGATTTATTAGACGTCATTTGGTCCAGGGGTACACGTGAGATAGATCACGAGCTCGTGATAACTTCAGTTCGTCAATTAATCATCAAGGTTGAATTCTTATCACAGTATCAAGTTGGTGTCCTGACGGCATTTAGGAAGTGGGTGGAGAATATAAGCGGTGTTTATGATGGATGACGTTAAGGTAAAGTGTGCTTATAGAAGCGCTTCCACGGAAATTGCCAAACGTTTACATGTAATGGCTAAAGATTTACTAGATCTAAAGGGTCTTAGTACCTCTCAAATAATTGTTACACATTATATTTTACTTTAAGATGTAATTTATAATAGTTTGATGTTCACCAATATCTATTTTTTCAAACGAAGAACTGATTGACATAATAAAAATTAGGATTTATTATCAAATTGCGAGATCCCTATTAATAATTTAATATTCCTGCTCACAACCGATTAACTAGGCTATTATAAAAAAGACTACGCTTGAAACGTAAATTGTATTGAAGTGGGGGCTTACTTCCATATTATTCATTTTACAACTTAGAAAAAAAATTGAGGTTAGTAATAAATGTCATGTCTTATTTAAAAATAACTATTTTTAGCAATGATGTATTTCTTAAACTATTTTTAATTTGTTTACTGGTCTTATTTCCGTGGTTTTCTAAAGTATAATACAGTTTTTTTTAAAAAAAGAACTACGGGGTTCCATAGCTAATTTTATTAAGGAAAAATACCAAATACCACTTAAATGAATATATATCATGAAAGGTAATATCTTTAAGTTTTTTAAGTGACTAGTACATTTAGATATGTGTTCACTTTTGCCACACTTGATGGATTTGAAACTAATTTTCAAAATCCCCGTGCAGAAAATCTTTCCACGATGCGACGTCTAGTTCGAGTTGTAATACTTAAGCTAGGTGTCATCCGTGTGCTGAGATGGGCTCTAAAGTTATACCGGTAATGTAGTTTAAACACTTTGGCTCAAATATTTATTTGATACAAAATGTATACAAAACTTGTCTTAATAAACACATAAACCATTTTCTGAAAGTGATATTTTTGTGTAATATTAACTTTTCCTAAAACAATGATAAAAATTATTAGTGTTAGAATGAGTGTCGTATATTTCGTAGAAGTTAATTTACTAGTTATTAGGTGATATTGGCCATTATTATTACAGTAGGAGTTTCTATACTGAATTAAGTATGAAAACATTTATGATAAATATAAATGATTGGGCTCACATTGCACTTGTTCCCCGTTTACAAAGAGTTCTGGTTTCAAAACTTGAATCCATAGAGAGAAAGGAAGGGGATGGGATTCACACACGTGATTTTCTAAGCTTCGGATGAAACTCAACTTCCAGGCCGATCACCTGTTGCTAGAAAGAGAGAAGTTATATCTCACTCGGTGGTATTATTACATTTGTTCTCACAAGCAACAAGTGTCTGAGCTAACCCGTAAATCACACATCCACGATATAAATCAGGTGTAGGGATGTGGAGGGAATTTAATGGGTGGATGGAAAAGGTATAACATTCCATTTTATAGTATTTTTAATAAGCTATTCTCTGAATTAAAAAAAAAATATTTTGGGCTTCAATTATTGATGAAATCGGCCTTGAAGTTTTCGTAGAGTAGAGGAAGGATAATATTCCTATATTGCTGCCCTATTTTACTCAAGAGTACGCCTGTAAATCTGATTTTTCTATCACTGTTATTTACATTGGACCATTAATTTCACAGTCGTTGCACGTATGACGCAGTAGAAATATGGGTTGGAAACTCGACTAAACTAGTTAATTCCGAAATAATGAAAACAAGTTCTGTATTAGCTAATGAAACACTAAAAATAAAATGCTAATAAAATTAGATAATTAGATAGTTAACTCTTCAACACAGTATAAATCCTACATAATATTATTGTTGGGATCCAACAACGTGTGAAACAGAGTGTACACTGAAGTGTTAATAATGTGCAGCTACAGAAGTGCATAGTTGTAACTAAGAATTGTTGCAACCTAGGACGGCCACCTGGCTTACGATTACGTTCCTACTTTTGAGACAATGGCGTCTGTACTGATTATGTAAATTCCAGTTAAGGATGAATGGCCGGTTAATGACCCGGAGCTAGTCTAGGGACAAACTGACTGAATAGCAGGACCGTTATATCCGGTATTTTATCATAGGATGCTGCTAATCTTAAGACATCTGCATTGTCAAAAAATAATGTAAATTTAGGTTAGATTACCCATTGACAGCTACTATATACCAACCATCATTGTTTGTAAGTAATTGTATATTTTACATTCCATGTCATTAAATCAGCTAGTCCTAGAATATTAAACATCTCTGGTGCTATTTACATGTGTGCGTGTACACCTATCTTATATGAACTGGCCACCGGTTATAAAATTATTGTTATTAGATTACTATTTAGGAAGATAAGGCCGCAGTCAAACAGAATAGTCAAGTAGCGAATTTTCATCAAATAATGTTTATTTAAACATTTGACTGCTACTGACTCAGCCTATGTGCCACCATATTTACGGTGACCATAATTTTTTTTAGAAAAAGCAGGACATTAAAATATATCACATATACGAGTAGCATGGTGTGCGACGTGCCTGTATAACTTATGTATAGAGTAGATAGAATAAAAATAATAGAAATAGAGAAATAAAAATAGTTTAGAGATAAAACCATTTATTAAAATTCACTTTTGAATACTAGTTTAAGAGAGCGAGTTACATAAGTCAAATTTATATACATCAAATATTAGATTGGCTTTTATTATTGTTTACATAGTATTTTGTAATTAATACTTGTGCCTAAAACTTATAAAAAAACTTGTAAAAATAAATATTTTAGGCTTAATCACGTGTACAAACCCATTGGTAAATAAAACATAGGACTACAGTGCTTAAAAAATTCAATAAAGAGAAAGTGAATTTTAAAATAACAATTTAGGAACTACTTGTGCCGGATTTTTCTTCATAATCATAATATTCATATTTATCTGAGCTATGAATTGCTTTTAGAAGCTTTTCTTTAGATTTCAGATATTGGAACATTTCCATAAGGGTTTCGTCAAAATTTGTGTAAACCTGCATCACAGCCTTTAACGTCCCAATACTCATTTGGGGTTTTTCACTCCCCCAGTAGTTATTAATTATTGAAAAAAGTCTCTCAACTGAAGAACTCGTGGCAGGCAGGCAAAGTATAGATTCACATAGCAACTGCAGGTTTTTAAGAGGTTGAAGCTTGTTGTTCATAAAAGTAAAGACTTCCAACCACCTGGTTTGAATAGGAATTTTACTAACATTCCACTTAGTAATTTTGTCACCAGCTATAAAGTTTGTTAACGCTGTAATTTCGTCAAAAAGACAATCTTCATCTACAGTAGAGCCAATGGCATCTTTGAAAGCCTCATACGAAGCACCTTCGCCCAAGTAACATACTCATGTAATCTGACCCATTCAAAAAGTTTTAACTGTTGCAGATTAGCAGTTCATTTTTCCAAATATGCAATGCAACCAGAGTAGAAAGCCTTAGCTTCTGTAGAAAAATCACTTCTGTAATTCACCTCGCTGACTGTTTCAATGCTGCTAAGACAGCTTCTTGCTTTCACTGGCAAGAATACAGAATTTTCCCTGCTCTTCAATTTCTCAAGCAGCTCAAAATATTCTAGTGCAGCATCAGTTGCACACTTATTATTACCTTCAATATTTAAAATTGCCTCGTGAAATAGAAAGCTAACATTGAGAACAAATCACAACCATGCTTCACCCACAGGGTTTTCAAACAAATGTTTCAATATTGTTGGGCAAGAAGGAGAAGTTAGAAAATACTCCTTCAAAGGTTCATACATTAAGAGAATACGCTCCACAGCTGGCATCAAAGAGAGGAATCGAGTCTTTGAAAAAGATAGCATCTTCTTGTACTCCATTTCGACAGACTCACAACAAGTTTCTAATGTACTTACATGGACAGTGTGGATATAAAAATGTTTGTAAATCTTGACAACTACTACTTCAATGTCAATCGGTAACAAGTCTGTTGTATTCTGAATGCAGTTGTTTATCACATGTGCAATACAGCCTACGCCAACCACAGCTTTTGCACAAGAGTAGTTGAGCTTCTTGAACAGGTTTATTTCTCCCCTTCGATTAGGGCCTCCAAAATTAGTGTTCGTATTGTCTGCAGAAAGACCAACACACTTTTCCACTAAATGTAATGAAAACAAGGTAGAGTAATCGTAGCTGTGTAACTGCTCAGATGTTTCCCCAGGAAGGTCTTTCAGTTCCAGGAGCTTGACTTTTACTCCCTGGGTACAGTCAAAGTATCGTACAATCAATGGCACTATTTTAATGTTATGGTGATTGGAAGAATCAATCATAACGCTAAAATAATGTGCTGTTCCTAAATCAATATTCAATCCCTCCTGGGCCTCCTTCGCTAAAACATTTTTTACAATTGCTTCCGTTTTAGTGAGGGCTGAAGAGAACTTCGGTTCAAACATACCTGCTACCAGCTTCGACGTACAGTCAAGGGAACGAACTCTGCATAGGTTTAATTGTATGATATGCAAAAGTACCCTCTTTGGCAGCCAAAAGAAAATGTTCAGAAGTTAATACGTTTTTTTAAAGAACTTGTTTACCGTACTGCATTTACAGCTAGTTAGTGTTTGCGTTGCTTCAAATGCCTCACAATGCTTGTGCGACCACTATTGCTTAGGTCAACTTCACCTCTACACAGCTCACAAATAACAATGTGAGGGTTATCACTGTTTTTTAGTTTGATAAAAGGATATTCTGCTTGTAAAGAAGAATTAAATTAACATTTTCTGCGTGGCTGCCCCATCTCACAACATTTTGGTATACTAGCTTTTATTATTATTTACAAACTAATAGAACAACCACAACACACACTCACAGACTTGGCGAGACAACTGAAGACAAAGAAAACAAATGAAGGCTGAAAAAAGGGTATGGGTAAGACATGAAAAACGGTAGGCTAGATGGTATTGTTACTCAGAGATAATAAAGAAGTTTCAATCTGGTTCGAGAGAGCGCAGCACATTTGTTGAGTGTTTGCCAACTGTTCAAGGATGATGTTCCTTGCGCTGGCGCTGTTCAATTCAAAATATTATTTTCTCTTACTTCAAAACTAAGTATTTTTGGAAGTACTTGGTTTTAAAAAACAGTACCTTTTGCTGTACTATCGCATGCTCTGTAGGACAGCAGGACATCATCCCAAAAAAACAGTACTGTACTGCAAAAAACAGTACGTATGGTCACCGTAACCATATTGCCAACCAATATTTGTTCAGTCATAGTGTGTCGCTGCTGTCGACTGGCGAGCTTAACAATTTCCGAATCAGAGAAAGAGTACGATACTAGACGGACGATAGGTAAATCTATTGAAATACATAAACTAGCCAGAAAGGGAGGAGAGAACTTTATTATAAGTAAGGGTTTGTTTATTAGTGCAGGGTAAAACAACAGGCCCAGATTTTACTTAAGGTGCGGCAGAAGGGAGTGCAAGTATTTTTCAGTTTTTATAGAATATAAATTTGTTGGCAAAAATAAATCAAATATTTCTCCAGTGGTAACATACAGTTTAATTTTCTTCACATTCTAATATCAAGAGATCTTTAATATCAGTCAAGGGTGTCCTGGAATGTTGTCAAAACATTTTCTCTTTATTTAAAAAGTTTTGACAACATTCCAGGACACCCCTGACAGATATTCAAGATCTGTTGATATTAGCATGTGCAAAAAAGTAAATAAACATTTATACTTACTTTACTTATGGTTATTGAAATTAATATTGTATAAGATGGTCACTTTGACAAATTAGTATACTTTTCGTCTTTAAAATTTAGGCACAATTGACATAAAATATTTACAATTTTATTTGAGCTTATCATTATATTTCATAGTATTAAATAAGTTTTGATATTTATTACTCATTAAAAAATGTAAATAAGAAGTAGAATACTAAATAATATCAAAATTCAGTTAGTACTAAAATGGCATACTGGTCGGAAAGTTTTGCCATCCCTGATCTAAAACGTCACTCTCGTGTTAGATCGGATTGCTGGGGAACGGGAGATCGATGTTCTAAGCCTGGTCAGATGTAATAACGGCTTTTTATCCTGTAATTTATTTCACACGCTTCCTTCCAGTGGATTCGGATACGTTTCCTATAAAATCGTATCTTCTTCATCCCTACAGAATTATCGTAACTAATGTATGTGTTTAATCCAAACGGGTACTGACAGGCGGCAAGAAATCAAAATATTTATCTTTGTATTCGACACATGTGGTTAATCATTGTAATTTGTCTATTCCTTTTCTACGCTAATGCAAGATCAATTTCTTTAAAGCTACCCTTCACTCTAATGTTAGAATAGGCTGCTGAAGACTGGGAGAGCAAGGATTGAATCCCGGTTGGGTCTACAGAGGGTCGTTTTTTCATAAATTGTTTCCCAAACCTTCTTCCACACAAATGCGGGTAGATTACCTATACAATCACTCCTTCCTCATCCCTACTACATTATAGTAACTATCATATATGCGTGAGGTTAATCTTCAACACTCTCTCTCCTCCCAATCAAAGTGGAGGAACTAGGCTTTTGCACTTTTATAGACTACTTATAATTCCTTCCTTAAGCTGTCGTGGATGAACTAGGTTTTTACTATCGGACTACTTATTTCTATGAGGGAGCTCGACTCGCCCAATGTCAAGATGACGGTCAGATATAATGGTAACTAAACATATATAAATATGTAAACCATGGGATATCCCCAAGCTAGAGAAGAGGAATTCAAGCCGTTACCCTATCCCCCTCCCCAGCCCCACCCCAAGACTCACTTGACTACGTTACTGATAATAATATTTAGATCTGATTGTAAGGTGTACAAAAGCATCCCGCTAAGCCTTAACTAAAATAATTTGAAGTCTAGTAAAAGGAGATCCAAATGTAGCCAAAAATTTTCAAAACACTACGACTTTGTTTAGTAATATTAAAAATATACCAGCATAGATAAATTACTCCCAAAGAAAGCAATTAATATCTAAATACTTGTTTTTGGTAGAAAAGGTTCAGTACAGTCAGTCAAGATTGTAACCCAACCCCTTAAGCGTAATGGGGAAGCAAGTCACGTCAACATCTTACTGACTGCAGTACCCAACTACGGGATGCAAAGTTAACGGAGCCGAGATGTACTTTTGTGTATCTTTATATTTCCAAAGAAGACTATTTTAATCTAAATATTATCACTGGCTGTATACTGTTTATGTTTTGCACAGTTTTCTCTACTAAGAAGCTTATTCTTACGTGAGAACAAAGTTAAAATTTAAAAAATAATGGATGTGCATTAATTATTATCTTGGGTCTTTAAACGGAGTTGCGCTAGTGAAAATGTGCAATTAAAACATAAATAATCTTAATAGTAATAATAATAATAATTATTATTATTGTTATTATTATTATTATCATCATCATATAAAATGTTAACTATGCCTTTGAAAAGAAGTGATCACAAAGATAAAAGAGGGATTTTGGATAAAAGTCTCGGCAGTTCAGTTCATAAGGCATTGTCACCTTAAGACAGAACTTCTTTGTCTACATTCCTTTCCAGAGTAAATTTCCAAAATAGAGTGCACCAACTTATTATAAGTTTACAATATATTTCCACATTAACACCCCTCTCTTTCACTATCACTTGACATGCTACATTTGATTTATATTTATTTTGAGTTTCTAACTTTCACTATCTCAAAATATATCAGAACATGTCCGACAAACTAACTTAATTTCACAACAGACACAGAACAAAATCTTTCGGCCATTAATTCATCACTCAGAAAGGAGATACCCTACTTTCAACAATGAGTAACTCTTCGGACATTTCAGTAATCGAACCCAGGACCCTTATTTCAGTAGACAGAAGCATTGCCGACTGAGATTAGGTGTTAGATTGCTATGAACACTACTTTTATACTACCAGGTGGTAGCATTACAGTAAACTTAGCAAAATTTTAATAAATCGTGGACCTTATATTGTGTAAAAGCACTAACAGGTTTTAGAATAAAACATATACCGTACATATAGTATGATTTTGGCAGGAAGAACAGTAAAAGTAAGCTACTAAAGTTACTAAAACCATTTTAATATATTCATACTTCTAGTCATGTTGTCTGCAGCTGTCACTTTTGATGGATAGTAAAAATACCGTTAAAATGACACTAATAACATAGTAAAATGTTATCAATGTTGGCCGCAGAGAAATGTGGTTCGCGAACCCCAATCTTCCAAGGGGTTCGCAAAAAATTTCTGTAATGGCGGATTTTCGCAGCACTTTGTGAGGAAATGGGAAGCATTTACAACTGTTTATCACCTCACACTAAAGTCAGGTGATTATCTAGAGAGAGAACTCTAACAAGATTGTTAACACAAAGTTTTTGTTTTTCTTACCTACTATCCCTTTCACAAAGCAAAGTGCATGCAAGATCAAATGTGGCTACAGGTTTTGACCTATTCGGCAGACATTTTTTTTTAAATGAACAGTTTAAACTTCAACTCTTCAAAGGTCAAATATTCACGTTCTTACTGTGCAAGAACGTATCGAGTGCGTTTAATTTGCAATCAAACGCAGTGCTTTGATACCCTTCACGACTTCATGGTAGAAAATCATCTTTCTTTGGAAGAAAATGTCAAGAACATGATTATAGAACACTTGAAGGGACTTGGAAAAACCTTAAGAGAATTTTTCCCAGCTATGTACAATAAAAACAATTGGATTCGCAATCCTCTGGAATAGACAGCAGTTTTGAAATCCTTCACATTAAGCGTGAGTGAAAAAGAGCATCTCTTTGAAATTTCAACTGATTTTGAACTAAAGAAAAGCTATAAATCTTTGTCATTAATTGGTTCCTGTTTAAGTTTAAAGAAGGAGTTCTCATTGTTAGAGAATAAAGTTACTACAGCTTTGTTACCATTTTCTTCTAAATATTTGAGCGATAAACTTTTTCTTCATATGCCTACTTAAAATATAGATACAGAAACAGACTCAATGCTGAAAGTGACTTGAGACTTTATTTATCTTCTGTGGTTCCTGAATGAAGGGCTCTGTTCCATCCAAAGCAATTGCATCCTTCTCATTAAGTCACGTGAAGAAATGAGTCACTGTTAAAACTTGTAAACAATTTTGAATCTTAAATCGGCATGGAATTTTGTGATTAAAGGAGAGTATTTCAGTTGTGTCGATGCACCAATTTCCAGTAACACTTTTAAAAAAACATGTAAAATGTGATCGTTTTAAGAGAGTCAAGATAATAAAATGTTACTACAGTAATTTGCTTATTTAATTTCAATATTAATTTTTAAAACAAATGTATAATTATTTGCACTTATACTTAAGTAGTTTCAATATTATTCCATTATATTTGGTGGGATAGCCCAAAGTATCTACGACCTTCAGTGTGTTAATTTTAAGGTATTAAACATTTTGATTACAATTAATAACTGAATTTTATAAAAGTTAGGTGTAATATTAAATGAGTAGCTATGGATTTTTACAAGGGGGTTCGTGCAGCTCAGATGTTTGTGAAAGGGGTTCGTGGGTCGAGAAAGTTTGGGAACTGATGTTCCAAACAAAATCAGGTTATAGGCACGAGGCCATATTTTAGATGCCATCCTCGCCTCCCCTCACCGAAAATATTATTAATATAGTAGTTTTGTATTCCTCCTCATTGTCTATGCTAGTAGTAAGCCATTGGAGCCATGCAATTCACAACACTTAAAATTCCAGTTATGATTGTTTTAATCTTTAGTCGCTTCAAGAGGGTTTCAATGTTAAAAAACTTTTTATCTCCTATTAGGGTGCTGATTTGTGAGACACTGCAAGAAGAACACGCCCCAAAATAATTTTCTGGGTATGGTCCCAAATGTTAATGATTTGTTTAAACCATGGACACCAAAATATTTTAATTAAATCATGCAATTTAAAAGACAGTTTTGTCATTTGATTTCAGTATCAATAAAAAAAACTACTATCACAGTTTATTTAAAAAAAACTCAATGATGTCAAATTGCAAGCGAGCTATACCGACTGCCACATATTGGTGAAGATAATGCCAACATATGTGAATATAGGGTTAATGTTGTCAACACACAAACACTACAGCCACCAATCTCAATTTTTTAGACCAGAGCTACTACTTCTTTATTCAATTATCTCCTCAATTTTCCTCGTGAGGCTGAGTTTGACTCCATTCCAGACCCACTGTTTCACAGATTAATCTGGATGTGCCAAGTAGCGAGCCCGGGACTTCAGGATCTGTAGCCTGGAACTATGACCACTAGACTACAGAAGCTGACATCACAATTTATAATTTTACTATTAAACTCAGTTAAGCAACATATTAGAGACCTCAGTGATGTTTCAAGTGGAGCATGTGAAGATATTTGAAGGACACCACGACGCACCTAAGGATGGAATTAATTTCTTGTTAATAAGATTTTAAGTAATTCGTAACTATCAAAATGTATAATGCCCTTTTTCGCAATATAATTGTGTGGGAAAGATTTCTATATTTTGTAAAAATCATCAAAATAATTAGCATTAATGTATTAACAAACCTGAGATTGGTAAGAAATGTTCAACCAAAACCAGTAATATTTTTCAGATTGAGGACTAGGAAATGGAATGCCTGGAGTTTTGCACGTGTAGTCAATTATTTGAATTGTTTTTTATGTTCAGTTTCATAAAGTAATTCCAAAAAGAGGTCTTGGACGTCAACCATTTACCTGTTATTGTAGTTATACTTTACTCAGAAATTATGCATCATATTATGGCTTAACAGCTACCACGTCATATTATTGTAAAATTATCAACATAATTATTACAAATAATTTGTATACAAAAATATTTTTAGAAATTATATGGTATTGTATTAAAAAATATATTAGTTTATGCATACATAAATAATTCTTGTATATACACTTTTACAATAATAGATATATTATGACGTCATAATAATTTGAGCATGACCTGTTGTATAGTTTTTGAGAAAAGTGAACCTATAATAACATTTAGAATACAGGCAAATGATTCACCTCCAAGTTCACTTTAATAGGAGTTTTTTAATTCAACACAACCAACTATTTCAGTAAAATATGTGTCTCTTTATAAGCTGAGAACAGGAATAGTATTTCAAATTAATCAGGTTGGTGGTATTTATTCCTTCTTATAATTGTCTTATACTAGTTTATAAAAAGTATTAACAATGGGACATTAAAAAAAATTGGCGTCACGATATTTAAAATTCTTAGCATCAAGCTGTACACAATTTAAAGGCAGTATTATATGCAGTTTTTTTTTTACATTAAAAACAGGTTTTTACAAAATAAATCAAATAATTCTCCGGTAGAAACACAAAGTTTAGCTCTTTTCACGTGGTGATATCAACAGTTTATGAATATCTCTCAAGAGTATCCTGAATTTTATGACAAATTTTTCTCTTTATTTAATAAAAAATAATCTCGTTTGATGCTCATGACAGACATTCAAAGATGGTTTAAATCAACATGTGAAGGAAATTAAACTCTTGGAGCTGTATGTAATAACGACAATAAGCGCGGCTGAAGTACCAGTCAAGCACAAGCAAAGTCGAAGAAAAGTCCAAGACCAAGTCAACGATATCAGATTCATTGCTAGAACGTGATGAATTCTTACATAAATAGAGACGACTTTGCTCTTAGAGTTAACAAAATTGATTATAAACGAACAAAGATTTGTTAAAATGGTGAAAAACACGGTTTTCTGTGTGAAAGAGCGAATCTATTTAGTGTACCAGATCAAGAATCATACGATTACGGTATAGAAATATAAAAGGCAAATTTGGGAATATGAAAGATGAAGGAATAAATGAGCGTAGGAAAAATAACCAGGCATATTTTAACCCTGCCGGTAATTTCTAAAAAGGTGAGTGTGGTTTGATCAATATAATTTCATAGGCTTTTCATTTAGATCAGTTATATTATACCGATATATACTAATTCAGTAGTTGGCTTATTAAAATGTAGATCATCTAGCCCCACCATACTCTGTCCCGAAAACAAAGCAATATCAAAATACGTGTTGTCTTGACAGTCCATGCGCGCCGCGTCATCTTAAGGAAATCTCATCGAAGTATGGGCCAAATACGGTAAATCCAAAGCCTGCTCGAGACCAGACTTTGGCGAGAATTCTCCGCGACTAAATTTACTGCCCCATATTTTGGAATTGATCCACTCAATCATCCTAGTAAGCAAATCAACTCATGTTTCTTCTACTTTACTTGTACTTTGGCTGCACTTAGCATCGTTTTTACATACGGCGGAAAGTTTTTACTGTTGCAATATTTTATTTATTTTGGCCAACAAAATATTTAGCTATAAAAACTTCTAAAACAATGCCCACAATTCACGTCCCCTATACTCCTACCCCTAAGTGCTTTGTATAGAACCCTCGAGTATTGACACGGAAGTAAATGAGAGCAGTAAAAGTTGAAAGTCTATTCCGGGAGATACGTGTGGTGTCGCCGCATCAAGTAACTCGATTCGTTGTTCGCCAATCAGCGGAGGGAGGAAGTGTGAGTAATTAATAGATAGGTGATGGTAGTCAGGTGTGACTGGAAGGAAGACGAGGGGTAGGAAGAGCTCTTTCATTAGACATTATTCAAAAATTTCCTTTGCGAGTTAGGAAATATTGAGTATGAATTAATTACTTAACAGATACGGTAATGTTGTTATGCGTTAGATTATTTATAAACTAGTATTATTAATGGTTCATTCACTAATAATAAGTGAACTATTAATAAAATTAGTACAGCACCTAATCTATAATAATAAAAGGAAGTGTATCTGTGTGTGTGTGTTTGTTTGTGTGCGATGCCCAGCAAAATCTACGG
This sequence comes from Timema monikensis, assembly GCA_902151445.1. Classification (NCBI taxonomy): domain Eukaryota; kingdom Metazoa; phylum Arthropoda; class Insecta; order Phasmatodea; family Timematidae; genus Timema; species Timema monikensis. The sequence goes on along the minus strand of CABFVZ010001814.1, from coordinate 124,724 downwards.
TACGCTGAAATCTGAAATTTTTAACATATATAGATTGAAGGGGGTCCAAATGTACTTCATAGCAGGATTTTTAAATTCTTAATTAGGCTATTTTTAACAAATTTTCGAAAAAAAAATTGTTAATCTGGTTTAGAATTACGTTTTAGAGATAGCTGTGATAAAAAATATGCCACATACTTCTCGGGAGAAAAATGTGTACGAAATCAACCGTAGTTTTAAACAATTTTTGTGTGGGTGGGAGGGAAAGAGGGTAGAAGCGGGAAGCTTATATAATCATTATTCTTATACCACAGTGGGTCACGGGTAACGCCGTGCGGATTGCTAGTATATATATACTAGCAGAAGTATCTGGCGTTGCCCTGGGTAACTATGCCACGGATTGCTTAGTTACATCTTGCTTCAAAGAAAATAGAAAAAAATCACTTCTTTTTTTCTTCCTACTCAGTTTTTAATTAATTAAAAACAATCTAATCAAAATTTAAAATTCTGGCTTTGAGATGCACATGTTCGTGTACAGAGACTACTAATGTTCAAATTTCACTCCTTTGAGTGCGATATACGTCATGCAGTGCTCGTAACAGAAGACATAATATTTAGACAAACTCTTCATTTTATTAATATAGATCAATACCAGTGGGTCTCAAATTTACAAATACCAACTCTCACAACCAAATTAACCTTAAAGGACGTCCAAAGGGGGAGGGAGTAATTTATTTCTAAATTATATTTTTTACTGATGCTTTATGAATTTTTTACTGACTACTCTCTTACAAAAAAATAAAGTATTTATTTTTCATGAAGCGTGTGCGAAGGGTTCGCTTGTTTTCTGTTTCTGTTGACATCCACGTGACAGGCACGCACGTGAAACCAGATTTTCGTATCCGTTTACTATGTAACTTATTTTTCAACTTTTTAAATTTAGTTTTTCACATTTTCACTTTCCCATTGTTTTCATGATTTTGTATTTTCAAATAATAACAAAATTTTCACACCACAAAAACTTCTATAGCTACCTATAAAAAATTGGCCTACGACACACAATTGGCGGGACTACTACCCAATAACATCCTCACAGATGATAATCAGGAAACTACAAATAATATCTTATATATAATATGTGATATTAATCACTCTCATTATCCCTAAGGTGAAATATGATAATTATATGTCCAGTACATAATATGCATATTGTATAAGGTACTAAGAAACCCTGTCCTCGCTAAACTGTCAATGCCTTACTCAGTGAAATGGTGGTATTCTTCCGCAGAGGATTTCTAAGTTCTCGCTAAATCGGACAAATTAAATCCACGCTATCTTTTTCATCTCCATCCCTTGAAATAATCCTTTAATAACTCATGCGGTAAACTTACGAAAAAAATATATTTTATAACACTAATGGTAGTAAGACAGACGCGGGGTTAAAAAAATACAGCCAAAGTTTTTAAATTTTAACTGACGCCGTACCTTAGTTACTTAAGTGCCTATGTATAGGCTAATAAAATCAATAAATTGAAGTAATTACGTTGTCAGCTGTCAACTGCTTATCAATTGTATTATTAATTAGATTATAGTAATTGAAATTTTGAGTTATTTAAGGACGACTTTTTAGAACCAAGATTTTATTTTTATGCCGTAAAGACTATTGAAATCAATAAATAATGTACCTTTATAGTATGATTGTATTAGAAAATTTGATTTTTTAAAGATTATTATTATTATTAGCACCGCGTCTTACTACCCATTCGGGTTATACGCACTTACACTAATGTGTAATGGTAGGGTGATTGTGATGAAATGAAGGACCTACAGTTTAACGTGGAATCCGAACCACGGTGGAGGCCTGGCATTCCCCACATTCACCAGATGTCTTGTCAGAGGTGAAGGAAGGGTTTGTTAATCAGATAAATCTTTGCCGGGACCGAGGATTGAACCCCGGCCGCCAACATAGAAGTCTGACACCTTACCCCTAGACCACCAGGTCACCCTGATTTTTTAAAGAGATTAAGCATATTAGATTAAAGTTAGACGACTTAAGATTTCTTAAAAATAGTATACGGTACATAAAAAATACACTTAACATTTTAATTATTGTAAGTACAATAAATATTAATGGCATAGAATTATTTTGGTAAATTGACTATCACGATTAATACCCTTTGTTGTTAAGGACTAATAAAAAAGAAGGAACATCTTCACTTGGGTTAATGGTCCATTAGCTAAGTGTCTGACGTCAATGAACTGAGCTAGAACTCAATTAAAACCTACTGTAAGAAGTGAACTTAGTAAAACTTTGTCTAATGTGATTGTTAATTTAAACAAAATTATTGCCTTTAATATTTAAATAAGTGTATGCATTAAAATAAAACTAATAATAAAAAATCTATACTGAAAGTAAGACATATACTAAGACCAATAGTGAAGGCTAAGAGACATTTAATAAATCTTTATCAATGTTTTAAATTACTCCTAAGGAAAAATTACTTGAAGAAGGTTTGTGTAGGGTAATTTTATTTCCACCCAGAGATATCCCTAAGATTTTTATAAGGAAAGAAGGAGGTAGACCCCCCTCCGTTTAAATTTAAACCAACCTCTGTACCTAGTTTGGATTAAGCTTGTTCAAAATATGTCATAACTTAGTCTCTTAAATTTAGGTACTCTTCTAATGGAACATTGCCAATATTGAAGAACAGAGGTATTTTTTGTTATTACCTAGATTCAAATAACACCATAATGTATTTATACTTCACAAATGTGGAGCTATAATGTGTTTGTTACAAGAATACATAAATTTTTCTTGATCAAAATATTAACCTAATTTTGAATGTATTGTATTCATTAAAATAAAGATTTCATTATTACAAAGCCACTAGCCCTATTTTCTATCGGTGAAGTTAATAAATTAACTCTCCGAACCATTTACCTATTTATACTCTAGAATTTTGAATGAGAAAGGTGAAATTTAGAAGTAATATACACATTCTCGAAGGAAGGCCGAATAGGAATACATTCAGAAAACACAATATTACTAACCGAAATAGCAGAGTTGGTAGAAATGTTATTGCGATAGAATCTTAGCCGTGGAGCTGAAGTATAGGCATAAAATCAATGCATTGAATGGAATGGAAGGGGAGGGGTGATATGAATGAGTTGAGGGGGGAGAAGGGAGTACTCATATCACTTAATTTATTTTAACATCCTTTTCCGGGAAGAATTTGGTGAATTTACTTAAACATTGTCTTTCTTATCCTTATATCACCTGCATTTAGGTGCAAGCCATATTTTAAAATAACAAATGACATTTTTCAGACCATGCGGGATTTCTGAACGACTCGATGCCCTAGTAGGCGAACCATTTAAGAAAAATCACGTGACTGAGCTACAAAGAACAATAAAACTATTTCCGCTACTGCTGCACTTCATATTGTGTTCTGTTAAGTGATAAATGTTTATTCAATTTCCTCTCATTAGTTATTTAATAGTTTTTTATTTGTTTGTCAATAATTCTTTGATTCCTTTATTGGAAAAGATTTACACCACCTTATTATAGAAAAAGATTATTTACGGTGTAGGTATGTGTTAACAATTTATAAACGGTTAGCCTTCACCTCTGTAAAAGGGTTTATCTTAATCAAAAATTACAAAAACTACTAGTTATAGGAATAGAGCAAGATTAATTTTACCCTTGCATTAAGGAGAGTAATTAATAGTGTGTTATAAAATAATTATTTTCATCAATGAGAATAAATAAGAGTTTCAATTTTAATTATTTAATACCTAAAATAAAGCCTCAAACAAAAATTAAATTAATAGTAATAAAAATAGAGAAATATTATTCTTGTATTTAGGAGAGTAATTATTTGTATAAAATAAAATAATAATTTTCTTCGATGATTATAAATGAACGGTTTTATTCTAGTTTTTGACTTCCTAAAATAAAGCCTTATTCTTCTGTAAACTTATTTTTAAACACTCATCTTAAGAATGTGTATTTTATTAAAAAATGTCGAGTTATAACCCTCTCACGCAATATATGTATGGTAGCTCTTTTAGGTTTCTGGTGACCTGGTGGTCTAGGGGTAAGGCGTCAGACTTCTGAGCTGGGGCCCAGGGTTCATTCCTCGGTCCTGGCACAGATTTATCTGATTGCCAAACCCTTCCTTCACCTCTGACAAGAAGTGTATTAATCACAACTTGTGAATGTGTGGAATTACAGGCTATCCCCGTGGTTTGGATCCCACGTTAATGTGAAGGGGTAGACACACATTTCACCAATGATAAATTTTTTGGCCATGAGAAAGTTAGTGCGATTGTGCTATTGTGTCGTACAGTTTATTTATTATAAATTTGCTTTTTTATGGTCATGAGCACCAAAACTATTAATGACTTTTTGTAATATGCACGTTCTTTGAAATTCAAGACAAAATCATCCATGTCTGTCAACATGTTGGTTTCAGCATTTTACACTCATAGCTTATAAGCCATGTTTGCTATTGTAGTTTAAAAAGTACCACTCTTTTGGTGTCAAGGATAATTTCCGCTGCAATTACTCCTAGTGTGTTGTATTTTACCACTCATTTACCATGTTTTATCACTGGTTTCCCGTGTCCAACCACTGTCCTAAATTTGTGGGAAAGTCGATAATGATGGAATTAAACTCATGGACTAAACAAATGATTTCCAAAACCCTATTGTATTACAAATTCTCTTCAACCAAATGTAATCTAACTCATATATTAATATAACGACCATATATGAAATATGCCAATCAAAATAATTATAAGTGGTGATATGATTTAAAGAACGGGGATTTGTTCAATACATTACATTCTTGTAAAGGGGTACATGGCCGATTTTAATCTAGGGACGAATAACAGTTCAATATGGATATTTCGTTGATTGAATTATGTAATCAAATTAGTGGTCTGATCACGGCGATTTAACTGAGCTTAGGTACATATTATTATTTTAGTAAACCTACCTTGTGGTGTTCCAAGCGATTTACTTCATTTGGTTTCTTTATATGCTTATGTTATAAGCGTTTGATAGGGAAAGTGGTTCAATTCAATTGGTTTCTATTCTTGGGGCGTATTTCAAATTTACATTCATTCAAATTTAAAGGGTAATGTTAAAATATATTAATATGTAATCTTTAAATATAAAGGGTTAAATGATTTGATAAAAATCAAAATAACAACACTATAGAATGCTAATGAAAATGCATGATTTCAATTTAAAGCATCATCTATTAATATAGATTATATCAAATATATAAATAATATATAATTTGTAAATTAATGTTGATTTTCGCGAATGAATTCAGTAAATTTAAAAATGTCTACAAGCTAGTGAATTCTGGTAATATTTGGTACAATTATTTTATTAATTGAACTGAAAATAATGAAAATAAAGTTTTACATAATTATCTATTTTATTTATTAGTGGCGGATAAAATAATTGAGTTAATTTTACTGGATAATAGGGATGTGTGAAGATTAAAAACTTCAATTTGGCTTTCAAGCAAATCTCAGCTTCAACTTCGCTTTGAAACAAATTCCCGCTTCAACAATTATCATGCTTCACCTATGAAAATTCTGAAAGTTAAAATAATCAATTTTTTTCAACAAACCCCATTCTTATATGTTGTATACATATAAATTAATATACATAGGGGGAAAAATTTGGAGTAATTGACTTGTAAGTTGTGATAGTGACTCAATTTTTCATATTAAAAAGAAATTTTACAAATAATTTTGCAATAAAACAATTTCAAGTTATTTAGGTGCGTATATTTACATATAAATAACTACAATATATTATTTTATTAATCATAAAGCAACTTAGAAAAATTATTAAAACTTCAATACGGCTTCGAAAATATTTCATATATTCTAGTCGAGTTCGCTTCGAATTGAAAAAGTGTACTTCACACACTATTAGTAGATACATTGTATGCCATATCGATACAAAGTAACCAGCATTATATCTTGTTTGGAGTAAAACTTAAGTTTTTACTTTCTTTAATCTTAAACAGTCTGAAAAATGAATACCCAAGAGTTTTTGGTCTTGAAATACCAGCCATATTTCTTGGAAGGTTAAAGGAGCCCATTCACGAGACTATTTTGAAGCAACCAGGTTGACAAATTCGTCACCTTCGTCCAAATTTTTCAAATATCTCCCAGTCATTGGGCAAACGCAATCAAATTGCAATCGATATTTGGATCTCTCAAACGATGTTTTGATTGACCCATGAATCCAATCATATTCGCTGGCAATTTTAAGCAGATTGCACAGTGGTTTCACAACGAATTGACATCGGAAACAGGATCGCTCGACCTCTTAGCTAAACTTGAAATGGAAGGAAGGAAAACGCGAGTGAAGATCCATATTTTTGAAGTTTTTTAAGACAACATTTCTGTTTTGTCCAAAATAAATAATATTTTACTTGAGTAGGATAACTACATTTGATCTGAAACTTTTTAAATGAAGATAAATATTCCTGGTAAGTTCCACAATGCTCATGACAGATTTTCAAGAATTTTTAATATCACCATGTATAGGAAATTAAGGTTATCGTATCTACGAGGTCAGTATTTTATTTATAATTGGGACAAAAAGTTTTGGCATAAGAACTGCAAAAATATGGACCTTAGCTTGCGTACCCTACCAGCCCACGTTGCGTTTCAATTATGAATAACCCGCTTCGGTGCCCGCGTGAGTTAACGCGCTACTCTCACAGAAGGCTAGACTACCGATAATGAGGAGATTGAGGTTCAAATGTTGGTCTGGTGTGCTGAGGTTTTCTTGCAAAATGGTTTTCCACTCTACCTCACTACTCTACTCTAACTTTCCTAGTTCCTAAAATTGTTGGCGTGGTTAGTACATAATCGTATAATCCAAAACGGGTACGTAGAAACCAAATTGTGATTAGGATCGCTCGAATACAATGTACATATGTATAAATGTATGCCCCCATGTCACTAAGCGCTACCTTGAACTGATGGAAACAAGATGGTGGAAAATATCGGTTTGCAAGCAAATCGCTTGTATGACATCTAGAGAATGGGGAGCTAGGAGATCAACCGAATCTCCTAGCAATTTTAGATCAATCTCATTATCAACCCGGTTGCTTCAATATCGCTTCATGAACGAGCGATAATTAGCTGAGGCAAACTACATTGTGGGCCTTCCGACAAAACAAAATACGTCTAATATAAAATATTGGTGTCAATTAAAAAGACAAATAATTGCATTCTAATAAACAATCATAATTCAAATTTATAATTGTTTGACAAAAAAAAAAAAAGCTGATCCACGAACTTGTTGGCCACCAACCATGTTCTTCACTCCTCTCAGGAATAAAAGAAAGTATTTGGAGAATTTGACAGGTATCTAGTTTAATGAGACAAATCCCAATAGCCTAGGTCTAGAACACTGGTCATTATACCGTAATTCACTAGTCTATTGACTCTTGTAGCTTAGTGAAACAAAGAATAATCACGTCCACCTAACAGATAAGTGAACTCACCCATCAGGACAAGACTTGTCCCTTTGTGAAATGTATCCCTATGAAGGGAGTACAAAACACATTCACAGTGAGTGACCCGAATCTTTGACAATGACTAGAACGACAGCTTGAATACGGATCAATACCGAGATTAATTGAATGTTATTATTATTATTATTATTATTATTATTATTATTATTATTATTATTATTATTATTATTATTAGCACCGAGTCTTATTAACCGTTTGGGTTATACGCACTTACGCTCATGTGTAGGCTAAAAACTAATTTAGCACGTTAGCTAACTACGCCACCGAGGCGGGTAAAAAAGAAAAGCATTTATGAAAACATTATACAATATATTACAGCTTTGGTAATTTTACAGGAATATATTATTATATTTGCTTAGGCAAATTAGCTTAAACATTTACTATTTGTTTCACTTAAAATGTTTAATATGATACGCATTCCAAAACCAAAATGGAAATATCTTAAGGATTTTTTTATCAGATTAAAATTACATTGTGTCTTAACATTAATTTGTTAATATTAAACATAACAAATTTCTTTCTTACCGATGTTTTTTTGCACAAATTACACCACAGAATGTATTTAATATCATATAAGAGTTTATTACTTCAAATTAGTCCTCTGACTTTCTGACCCCTCTTACTTTTTAATTGTGTTGTGAGTTCAGTACCAAATGAGTCAAAAATACACCTTTATTTTTTTTATGTTTATGTAGCAGCGCCACTTTACGTGGTACATATACATTGCTTGAACAGAAATATATTTGTCAACTTATTATTATTATTATTATTATTATTATTATTATTAAAAGTAATATCATTATTAGCACCACGTCTTACTACCCGTTCGGGTTATACACACTTACGTTAATGTGTAATGGTAAGGTGATTGTGAGATGGAATGGAGGACCTACAGTTTAACGTGGGATCCAAACCACGGTGAAGGCCTGGAATTCTACACATTAACAAGTTGTGATTAATTCACGTCTAGTCAGAGGTGAAGGAAGGGTTTGGTAATCAGATAAATCTGTGCCTGGACTGATGATTGAACCCCGGACCCCCAACACTGAAGTTCGACACCTTTCCCCTAGACCACCAGGTCACCTACTTATTAACTTGACCAGTCATGGTTTGACTAGTGAACTAAATATTTAAAAATATATATAGTAATTTGTCACTTGTCGTGACAACATAAGTAACTCGACGCTTGTCAAGTCATTTAGCTTTGTGAAACAGGGCCATTTCGGATCTGGCTGGCCACAAATGGACTTATATCTTAATTTGCATTCCTCTATCCTCGCTGTTTGCCTTCGATATAACCCTGAAACTAAGTCATTAATACCCCTGGTTTTGAATGTAATAAATATATTCCTTCTTTTAACATCTCGATCAATTTTGGTAACTTCCATTAAGCAGTGGCTTACAAATCTGCCATTATTATATAATATTTGAGCTACTGTTTTTGTTTTCTCATAAATATAAAGCTTCGAAATCGTATATATTTTTGACCTCGAAACTATGATGAATATTGAAGTTTAATTTTCCCTTGAAATCAAAAATATGTGTCTTACTACTAACAGCTGAGACGGTTCAATAGATTTCGTTCAAACTTACTCAAAGTTATCTTAAGGTTAAATTAAAGTTTGAGTTTTATCTATAAAATTAAGGCTGGTAAAGATATGATGACTGAAAATATGCAATTATTCAAAAATGACTCCAATGATTTCGTTCAAAATAGTTAGGCTATTTGGGGAGTTTTTACATTAAAAATGAGACAGCCTGTTTGTTTTTATTTAAAAACAATCATGATCGTAGTTCACAGATAATTAATTTTCAAAAATTAGAAGTTTTTAGAAAATGATTTTTATAATATTATTTGAAATTATATCTGAAGAATATTTCATATGAGATACAAAATATCTAGGTTGTTTTAATAAAATCTTCTTGTTGATAAGAATATTTGTATATATTTTGTATATGTTTTGTTACAAACTGCAATAGATTATATTAAAATGTGTTTATGGATGTACCCTTGGTTTTATTTTTATAGATGGGTTTAAGATATTGTCAAAATATTGGAAAAAGTGTTCTTAGGACTATGGCTACCCACCCCTGAGAGACTTTGTCTTGAATCCCCTAGAAATCATTTACTTGGTCTTACCGTGGCACGATCGCAGGCTATATTACAAATAGTCCAGAGATTAATGAATTAATTAAAAGAACTGTACTTGACGCTAATAACTCCTTGTATTAAATATTTGAATGTATTTTATTACTGGTGATGAGGCTGGATGTATAGGTTTGAATTTCCAAACGATACACTGGGATAGTACATGTTAGTATGATTGCACTTTCTCAGAAAAACCTAACATATTCTTTCTTACAACATATATTAGGCCGTTAATAAACCATATGTTAACATGTACGAGTTAGAAAAAATAATAAGTAAAATAGAAAAGCTAAAAGGGGAAGATTAACAAAATAATATTTGAACGTAGTGATGATTTGTTTTTATTACAATTTTTAATTTGGTTCTATTTTAATCAACATATTGTGTAAAAATTAAGGGATGAATGCACACACTATATAGAGCACCTCTCCACCACCTTTCGTTAAAGATGCGTGCGATGCTTGGTAGCCTACCCCACACGGCGCGCGTCTTGTTCCCCCTCTCCCCTTATCCCCTCCCCCCCTGCTTATCTACCAACGCCACCCTACTCAACCAGCCAGTTCTACCACCACGGCAAGTTGAACCCTGGACTGTAGTGGTGAGGTGTGGGTGGTCCAAGTTACAGAAACAGGTAGAGGGGTGAGAAAGTTGGTGGGGAGAGTATGAGTTGGGGAGGAGGTGTTTCAGGCACCCTTGCGTCCACCCGTACACCCAACGCACAACTACGCCGATAGTCGTGACGCTTACCCCGAATACTAACACGAAGAAAGAATTGCGCGGGGGGAGGGGGGGGGGGAAGCGCCTACCAGCCCAACT
>CABFVZ010001814.1:99823-114179 GCA_902151445.1 Timema monikensis | reverse complement strand
GGGGGGAAGCGCCTACCAGCCCAACTTAAACATATTTCTGCGCATGAACACGTAACTAACATAAATAGGCCTAAATTAAAAATAAATAAGGGGGAAGCACAGAGTATCATTTTACGAGATACTTTTACCCACATTCGATTAGTCTCAGTTATTTCTTGAGTTGTATAAACGACAATCTCCCCTCCACCCCCTCCTCAAACCTTCGGTAGGGTGTAAACATTATTTCTGTCGCTCTTTATCGTCTCTCTATCTCTCCACGTATTTTCTTTCTTTTCTAAGGCTAGTTTTTTGTTTGGTGGTATAAAAGCGAGGATTGTTGATAAAAACACGACAGATATTATCGCTGCTGCAACGGAGTGAATGGGGTCTTTAAACCGACTGGTTAATAGTCGATCAACTTTTGTTTTACTGTGACTATTGTTATTCTCTGCACTAATCCGGAGCTTACCTAGTTTTTACCGCCTCATCTTTATAAGACTTAAAACTTTGCTTTAAGAACTTTTAAATACTTTTGGAACTTCATTAATGTTTTAAACCATTCACTGAAATTTTATCGTAACAAAAGATTAGGCAGTTTCGTTGCTTCTTTTTTGTTTTTGTTTATTTGTTACGCTTACGCGATGAGAAAAGAGGACAATTCTAAACATTCTTCGACCATCTTCGTCAGCGGTAAGACTGACGACTTCTCTTCGGCGATGGCTTCTTCATCTTTCGGTGGTGGTAATAGGAATCCTTTGCTGTGCGTCTGGTTGTTCCTCCTACTGGCGTGGACTTGCGTGGGTATTGAAGCCAGGACTTCGTCCGAGAGCAAGAGGAGCACCACACAAGCTGAGCTTGGGGCAACGGACTACCCCGATTACCAGACGGGTGTCAGATATGATGAATATCCCGTGAGTAAAGCTCGTGATATGGTCATTACCTTTACGTGTGAGAGATTTTTTAATGGACTGACATATGGCTTTTTATATTGTGTGTGAGGGTGCCATGTGTGTTTGTAAATTTGTGTAAAATAAGATATAAGATAGTGTGTTTATCATTGGCCTATTAGATGGTAGATAATGGTTTTAGTTGAGTTAGCAAAGGGAAAATGTCATAGGTGAGATAAAATTCAAATTAAAATAAAATATGAACATTTAAATTCACATAATCTCACTTAAAAATAGCTACTTCAAGGTGCTAGTTTTTTAAAAGCAATTATACTCTCATTTTGATTTATTTATTTGGAATTATTGTTATTTTATATTATGGGTAATATTCTGATAATATTTGGTAGTAATAATATTATGAGTACATTAACTAAGCTCTTACCCGCTTCAGTGGCGAAACTCTCGCAATAGACTACACTAACAAAGACGGGGTACGATCTCAGTCAGGTGCACTGAGGGTGGTTTTTTCTAAAGGGTTTTCTTATCTCCCTTCATGCAAATGTTGGTGCACTTCCTCTAAATTGTACCTGCCTAGACCTAAACACATTAGTATAGTTAGTAAAAGTACATATGCGTATAATCCGAAATGGTAGAAAGACGTGGGGTTAAAATAAATAAAATAAAGAACTATTAAACTATTACTTGAGAAAATAAAACCGTTATTAAAAAGTTAAGGATAAACTCATAATTTAGGAATAATAAACCTAATGTGTTAGGCACACGTGATAGATCATCTTTAAATAGTGAAATTGTATTTAAATGGAACAAATTTTTACACAATTTAACGGCACAAATATAAGTTTGGCTTCATTTTCCGATTAAAGAAACCAAAGCTATCTTATATTTTAATACAGATTTGAATTAACGTGCAAGAGATAATTTTGAGAAATATATGCTAAAATCGATCAAACCTGCAAAGATTTAATATTATAGTAATTATAATTTCAATTTAGTTTAATATAGTGCTGGCCAACGTCACAAGACCTATAACAGGCCAGTAAGAAGTACACAAGTACCTCACATAAAATATAATTACATAAGAAAATTAATTAAACAATCATAGCTAAGTAATGATGCATACAAATAAATGGTTACTAAAAGATAAGGAGAATAGTAAAAATAACTATATTAATAAAGAGAAGATGTGTAAATCAATCAGCATAGATATTGATTACAAGAAAACAATAACAATTAACAAGATAATATAAACTTATATATTAGAGGTAGAATATGCTGAGTAAACTAGTTATAATGAAGTTCCTTAAATATAAATCTGAGTTTGGCTGTTTATTATTTTGTGGCAAAAGTCAAATTTGACAAATTAAAATTTCCACTTTGGATACAATGGCCAATAGGGCTTATCTTGTAAGAGTTATTGAGGAAAATAAATTATTTTGGATTACTAGAGGTCTAAGAGGGGACATGAATACGTACATGATCAAGGGCAAATTTAAAAAAAACTTTGCTATCAAAAATATTAAAAAATAAAAAAGGCATCACAATAAAGTATACAGAAAAAGAGAGTTTGGAGTCCTAAAAGATATCGAATTTTGTCCTAATCATTATAAATCCGGTTTAAAAAAATCTATCATAGCAAGTAGCCTAAAATTACATCCGAGCATTTTCCAGCCTGAGAAAGTCAGTTATTGTAATAGAAATGCAAGCAAAACCAGCAATCAACATATTATAGTTTATATCTAACTAATATATTATGATAGAGTGTTAAAATACAACCAACTTTATTTAACGAGTAGGTAATAAATTTAACTAATCCAATAATAAATGTAGTAAGTCCAAGTAATTTCAATGAGTGAGAAGTTATATGGTTAACATGAGAGTGAAAGTAAAGTTTGGTGCCTTTGAGAACACCTAAATCCTTAATATAGAGGGACCAAACTATGTTGTCGTTGATAAGGTTATATATATACAAAATATGGTATTAGTTTTCCTAGTAAAAGATATAAATTTGCTCTTTGATTTGTTAGTGGACATTCCATTTTCATTAGATCGATATAAAATACCATTAATGTTAATTTGCAATTATATATAATCTGATATTGATTTGTTGGTTTTAAAACGTTTAAGATCATCCGCAAAGAGTAAGTAAATATTAAATGATTTCAAGTATTTATCAATATCATCAATAAATACATCTAAGAGTTGTCCTAAATTAGAGTGCTTTGATACACCCCAAGGGGATAATTATGTATTTGAGATTCTTCAATCCATTTTAACAACCAATAATAATTTCTGTAATATCTATTGAACCATTTAATATAAATGTTGGAAACAAGCTAAGTTAAGGAAATGTTACTTTTATTAATGTATTACAAACTTTACCGTTTTACAAACTCAAGCAACAATGCCACAGTTAAAAACGATTCACAAATCAAAATCATCACTCATATAATTCCAAAGATGATCCGGAAGAGATTATAACCACTAGAGATATTTTGAATACATTGTTGTACATACATATATACAAAACATATAACTATGTATGTACTCCAAATTCCCCCTTCCTTACGTTAACGAATAAAAAGCAAGTTAACTTAACAACCTATAATTCAATCACATGCAACAGTAAGGATTAACAACATATTGAAATCATGAATGATCAATGAAAAAAATAAAGAAGGTTAACTAACAAATTCTAACCATGATATTTACAAATTTAGTCACTTGGGTGCTTTCCCAATGCCAACCTTATGGGACCGTTTTTCTACACTATAAATCTCATTGTCACATTTAAATAGGCTCCATCTTCTATTATTTCTTCTTTGGCTTGTCTTCCGTGGACCTATCCCTTGAATATATAATTTTGTAAATTTCTTCATAACCAATCATTTTCTAATCACTTCACTAGATGGACTAGAGAAACGTGTCCAATGATGTGTGGATTCAAATCTACTGGACTTCACCATCACGTCCTATCACCTTTATAACCTTGACTATTGGCTAGTCAAGCCATTTAATGTTGTCATTGCTGGTTAACACAATAGCGCCAACATTCACTTTCCTGAACTTCCTCGTTGAGCTGTCTTGTACTAATTGTCCCAGGTATTCTTTCTAAATCTTTCTTTTCGGGATTTTCTTAGAATTTGTCTGTATTGTATTGTACCGCAAAAGTTTGTAGACACTGTAACATCAAAATCAGGCAGAACCCCTTACTTCAAATCTTGTAAGAACATTGCCGGTGTTAGTGTTGTTAAATAGTTGAATTCATCTGACATGTACAAGGCTTTACAGTCACAGAAGATAGTTGTCATTTCTTATTATTTCAGTGAAGACTGGCAAAGTATTTTACGGAGAGTTTGCCTTAAAATTCTTAACTGTCACCCTCACCATCATCCCTTCCGTGCAGCACTAAGTGGATTGAGCGTACATTGACTTCTATGCGGTGCAGAAAAGTCTCAGCGTTTAATCCAATCGATCTTATTAAACACATTATTAGCAGCTGTAAAATTTGGGACATTGTCACTATAAACTACTATGGATCGCCTTCTTATTGCTATGAAACAACTAAAAGCTTATATAAACACATCCGTTGATAAAATTGTTACCAAATTCAAATAGACTGCCCGATAAACTGCACATGTAAACAAACATAGCCATTCCTTGTATGTAACTCTTAGAAAAAGGGGTCCAGCCAAGTCTACACCAAACACATATAAAGTAGCAGCATCTCACACATGATCGACTAGTACTAAGACAGTTACAGATTCTATTCTCTTAGCACTATATCTTCGGCATACTACACAATCTCAGATCATGGACTTGATTGCTCTCCATCCTGCTAAAATATAAATCCATTCTATTAGAATTTAATCAATCCTTGCATTCCCACATGGTTTGACTAATTACATAGTCCTTTGATAAGCACACTAACTACCGAGTATTTAGCAGGCAGGATTATAGGCTATATAAAATCCCCTGTATCTTCACGTTCAAAATATATCTTGATTCTTAAGCATAGCATTTCATCTTTATCTCTAAAAGGTCATAAGGAAGAAAGTTTATCATCTCTTTGGCTGACAAAGGTTTCCCTTTGAACGTGTTTCATTATGAAAACCTCAGCGTCGTTGTGTTCTTGAACAGTAGGTTCTCCCTTCAACCTTATTTGAGGGTGTTGACAATAATTGTGCACAAATATAAATTCCCAGACTGCCAGGTGGATTACCTTGGTATACTTGGAGAAGTATTTGTATACCAGTTCTGTACCTCTGTTGGTATGGACATCATTGCAGATCTGATAAACTCCTTATTTTCTAAGGCAATTCATTGATGTGCTTGTCAGACTTAAGCCAGGCTTCTGGCTGTTTCTTCAACTAGGCTGATCCCTTACTCCAACAACTGTTTGGATTCACATACCCGGGATGGCAGGTCAACCTGATTATGATCACCTGAAATATGACTCCAACCTTCTGAGGATGTCAATGAATTTATTTTGGTCACTTTATCAACAACAAATGTTGAACAAAGTCCATTACGTAAAATTCAAGTGAGTACTTTAGTTGAATCAGTCCAAAGGAAAGACTCTACGCTTTCAATATTAATAACTTCCAATGCTGATTTATATTGTCTCGCTCCAATAATGGCTGCTTACAACTTCAATGAAGGTATCGTTATCTTCTTGACAGAAGTAAGTTAAGTTTTTGCTTGAAATAGCTGTACAGTCACTCCAGCCATGTATTTCTGTTCTGCTCTGCAGGGCCCTGATACCACTGAGTTACAAATCCCATTGATCCGATATTGTTGTGTAATTACCAACATTGGCATTACTGTCATGGCTACATTGTTTGTATTCTCTCTCCCTGGAACTTTACCCATTATAGTAAAACCTGAGTTTCCATGGAAACTAAACCACCTTAAGTTTTCTTACATTTCCTTGTAAACAGTTTATCTGCCACGTCTGCTATGATCAACACTTCAACAGAATCTGATCTTCCTTGTAGGTCAGTCAGATTTATTCCAAAGGCTTTCAACTCTTGCAACTAAGGTCCCTTTCCTGTATTTGTTATACCATCACATAGGGCATTCTTTTCCAAATCTTCTAAACCAAACACATAATAATTATTGATTCACAAATTTATCAAGTGAATTCTATAAGATTTGTGCAGGCAGGGTTTTGTCTTATCACCTCGAAATAAATAATGATTGATCATATCCTCCTTTATAGGAGTGTATGTATCCTATTTCTATGGCAAAGTTTCTTAACACATATGACTATTATGACTCAGTATCAATAAGAGCTCGGAACAGTCTTTCATCATCCTTTCCTACTAAATTCACAACATCGGTTTGAAGAAAAGCATCCAAAGTAGACGTTATAGCATGAAAAGCGTCAACAGACTGTATCTCGTAATTACCTGTTAACTTTGGATTTCTTTAGACTGGACCACGTTTTTCTCCATTCAACCTTTGTTCGGCCAGTTTTTTGTTGTATTACGGTAACTCTGGACATATAAAAGTCAAATGTATTTTTTGGCAGACCATGCATCCCTGCAGGAGCATTACAATTATTAACTCAGTGACCTGGGTTCAAATAGTAAAAACACCATCTTTTTGAATTATTATTATTATTATTATTAGCACCGCGTCTTACTACCCATTCGGGTTATACGCACTTACGCTAATGTGTAATGGTAGGGTGATTGTGAGATGAAATGGAGGACCTACAGTTTAACGTGGAATCCGAACCACGGTGGAGGCCTGGCATTCCCCACATTCACAAGTTGTGATTAATACACTTCTTGTCAGAGATGAAGGAAGGGTTTGGTAATCAGGTAAATCTATGCTGGAACTGAGGATTTAACCCCGGACTGCCAGCACAGTAGCCCGACTACTTACCCCTAGAACACCAGGTCACCTTAATAGATAATAATGCTGATAATATTTAATGACTATATTGATTGGATAACAATTTTATACCTAATAGTCCAACACATTAGATCAGCCGGTAGCGGGTCTGTCTATTGAGTTAAGGGTCTCAGGTTCGATTCCCAGCATGGCCGTAAAAAATATAATTGGTGAAATATGGGGTTCCCCTATCACAGGGATGAGCTAACGGCAGGGGGGGGGACTGGGTGGTGCGTCTGTCTAAATTGAAGCTATATTTAAGTCATTTGCTGATATAATCGGTCAGTTTCAAAAGTGCACGTTAAATACCTTATTGAATAACAAAAAAATATAGTATATACATTTTATTTCACGCATACATTCATAATATGTCCCACTCACGTTGTCGAAGGACACTTTGCTTGCCTAATTTGATAAAGCTTGTTTCATAAAGATCTTACAGTGAATACATTTTTAATATTTCTAACAAGATAATTTTATGAACAAGCTCCAACAACAGTAGGAAATATAGAATATAAGCTAGATTTGTGAAGAGAGTAGATTTCACGTGAACACATGCTGAGATTATGATGGGCAGAAAGAGGGAATAATCGTGCAAACAAATATTAAATATCTTCTACCTAACTCCAACTTGTTTTCTAATATAGTAAATACTATAATGCCTAAGCCGGAGCCAGTGTGACTTGAGGGCATAGATGTAGACCCATGTAATTATAATTAAGATTATTAACTGTTGCACCAGTCTACATAGGGATTAACTATTCCGTAATTACTCAAGTTGAGTTTACCTTGCACTGGCGAATGTCAAAGGGTTTAGTTTAATCGAAATATACTCAAGCAATTTATCTCGTACTTGCACCGGTGGGCACGTGGTCTAAATGTCAAGCTCAGTTACCCTGGTTTTCTGGTGATGGAGTTAAAGCTCAAGTACCAACACGGGGATTGAGGGCGGTTTTAACTAAAGGTTTTACCACCCTCCCTCCTGGCAGATGGATGTTCAGTGCCTTTAAATCATTATTCAACATACCTACCAAATATCTGAACGGTCAGTGAGATGTGGTGCAATTATCTTTACTATTTTTATCCCATAAAAGTTGTAATTACGTTTAATTCGCGTTTCGTTTGGACACCGCTAACGGGTAGGTTAGTTTTAGAATCACTCCTGGGTGCAGCGAATGAAGTTTTTCACGTGTGGCTTATCACTGTAATTTTCCCACCCTTTATTCAGTCTGATGCAGGCACACTTTCTCTAATAAACCCTCCTCAGATTTAGCCTTTGAATTAAACCTTTAGTAATGTTGGTGTAAAAGTATTAATTACAAAAACACAGAACGTTTCATTTAGCTGAAATTATTTTGTAATACGTTAAATTGATCTTCAAAATAACATTAAATATGTTATTATATATCTTTTACTTCCTTTCGACATTTCAGAGAGAAATTATTCTGAGCATACAAAAATCGAACTCAAGATTTTGATAAATGTTGACCTTTCATGACCCCCGAAACCAAATGGTTGTTTTTGCTATGTCTGTCTTTACTTCGGGCTAAAGCCGAAATTATTTTACCGATTGGGCTAGTTAAAACTTTGTATATGGGGCTTTCATCAGGTCCCCAAGAAGGATTTTTGGAATTGAATATCCAACCCTAAAATTAAGGGTAGTTGATTAAAGGGAAAAAATAAATTTTCTCAAATTTACTCAAACGATTTGATTAAATTTTACATTCAGATACTTTTAATTACTATAAAACAAGGTGGCAACTCTCATATCCTCATGAAAATTACTTTGAGTATACTTTTAAATGGGAGAAATTTTCCAATTTTATTATTTCTCCGCCACTATTTGAGATAAGAAATATATTATCACTGTAAAACTTTAGTGGTATTAAGGATAAAATTCTTTTATTTTAAATATATTTTTATAAAACCAATGATTTCTAAGTTATGAGTAAATATATATACTTTTTAATTCAGGTATTTGAAAATGAATTTGATTCTTATGCTCTATTTTGGAGAAAGATATTTCTCTTTTCTCAATTTTTCTGTAAAAGTTTTCCTAGTTTATAATGCCACAGGATAAGATAGTATCATTTATATAATAGATTATATCATATCATAGATATCATTTATGATATTTGGTGTAGTGTTTCTACAACAATCACAAATCTTAAAGAATTTTTGGTAAATGTATATTTTAAGATAAAAGTGAGACACAGTCTGTGCGGTGTAATATACCATTTATTTTTATTTTTAAATTAAAAAGTCTTGGTTAAAGAAATAGGTAAGGCAATTGATGTTGTCCGGGGCTATGAAATACACAATTCCATAAACTTTAATTATAAAAATAATATGAAAGAAGTGGGGCAAAAATGTCTGCACGATATTTCACGATATATCTTGGAATTCCATATATTTTCATTTTGTTTAATTAGCCTTAATCTCACCAGATACTTTGTGAGGCTACTGTGGATTGTGATGTGGTCTTTTGATCACAATAGACTTTAATTTTCGACATGGTTCGGTATTTTTAATATCATCATCAGTAAAAACTATACAACGGAAATAAAATAAAGGAAGACATTAAAAAGTTAATAAAAAATTCGAAAGCATATTAAATTTAAAAAAAAGATTTAAAGAAGTTGATTTTAAGTTGATACATTATTTACAAAAATTAGATAATCAAATAAATGACTGAACAAATACACTTATATTTTGAAGTAAAACGACACATGTTCTTTGTCAGTGAATGATACTTAGCCAAATTGATGTGGTGATGAATATGTAGTATTCAATATTAATATTAATAATGGAAAAAGATTAAGGAATAAACTCTAATGTACGAGAATGCTCTAAACCATATTTTAGAAAGTTAAAGTTGTATAATGTGGATGAAAACTTAAGGCAGAATCAACTATTTAAAAAAGAGGGTGACCTGGTGGTCTAAGGGTAAAGTGTCAGACTTCTGTGCTGAGGGTCCGGGGCTCAATCCTAGGTCCCGGCACAGATTTATCTGATTGCCAAACCCTTCCTTCAGTTCTGACAAGACGTGTATTAATCACAGCTTGTGAATTGTGTGGAATGCCAGGCCTCCACCGTGGTTCGGATCCCACGTTAAACTGTAGGTCCTCCATTTCATCTCACAATCACCCTGCCATTACATAGTAGCGTAAGTGCGTACAACCAGAACGGGTAGTAAGACGTGGTGCTAATAATAATAATAATAATAATAATAATAATAATAATAATAATTAAAAAACTGGATGGATATAAAATCGTATAGGTGAGAAAGGGACTAATCGTGGCGACATTGGTTCGATCATCTCTACTGGAAGATTGGTTGACTATCGATACTAGACTAGACTAGACTAGACTATTCAGATACGGCCATCGGCCTGGTTCTTGTATACCGTTCTCTGCTTACCTCAAAATGGAGAAAGGTATTATAAAGTCATGAACAAGCTAATACTGAAAATAGAAATGGCAGTAATATTACAGCGGCTTGGTAAAGAGAGTGATGCCTTAGTAAGGAAAGCTGGTTTTAAATATTTCCTGTGACATTGTTCTCCGTATTACCTATCACAACCTACTGTATATAATGATAGGAAAAGTGGAAAGTTGAATTTACGATCTTAAATTTTGTGTTCCCGACACGTCTTACTACTCTTTCGAGATTTACGCATTATGTTTGCCCTAATGGAGTAGGCATGTTGAAGGAAAAATCTAGAGTATATGTACTCGCATTTGCGTGGAGGACAAAATACCTTCAATACATCCATGAACATACGCAGAAATCCAGTGATTTAAATTCAAAGCTCATTAATAAGTCTGATTTACTGGAAATGAATTGGTTGGGTTAGAACCTTTTTCGGGTGTACAGAGGGTAGTTATTAAAGAATATTTATTCTATTTTGTTTATTTGAGGTTTTAACAGGCACATTCTGAGCCGACTAATTATATAAGCACAATACTTATAAATTAACTTAACCCTAGAACAGACAACACCCATTCCTGGGCTGTCAGTATAATCAATGTTAAAAGGGAAATCCTCATTTCACCTATGTTAAGGCTTCCAGCCATTCCAAGAATCGAACCTGGGACCCTTAAATGAGTAGACAAACATGTTACCGACTGAACTAAGATGTCTGTAATATTCAAGAATTGTTTCCCAACATGGCTCCAGGCAAATTAGGATACATTATCTTAAACTATATCTCCACCATCCCTATCACATTGACGTAATACATATCATTCATATAGGCCAAATAGGTAGTGTGACGTTGGAGTAAAACATTGACAACCAGCTGGGATTCTAACCCCGTCATCGGTAAACTATGACTTATAAACATGACATAAACTGAATTCCCATAGATGTGGGTCACTTTCTTATCTATTTTTCTTATAATTTGTTGTATTCACACACATTTTACTGAGCCTATTTGGGTTACCTGGGATTAGATAAACTTTTTTTAAGCCTCACTCTCAAACTTTTTTTTTCCATTTGCTATATATATACAGGGTGTTCGGAAACTGCTAACCCAAACCTGCACATATAGCGTGTTTGGACCAAGAGTCATACAAATTATCTATACGTTTACATCCGGAAAAATATTATACCATTCAATTGTTTTCAAAGTCTAAGCGTACACCGTCGGGAGAGCAAAGCTGTTCAAGCATGTGTGTACAACAATTTGCATAGGAGTTAGGCACATGGCACTGCATATGTAATAATGGCAAGCAGTTTCTGTGATGTAGGACCGTTAATTATGACCCTCAGAATGTATTCGCATTTATAGATGGTCTTGTGTGTTGCTTACTATTAATTGTTGCACGTTCTGCTACAGTGCTCCAAGATGTTAATGTTTGTAGTATTATGCGCCTAGCTCTTACGCATCCTGTTGTACACGCATGCTTGAAAGGTTTTTCTCTCCCAGCGCTGTAAGCCGAAACCTCAAAAGCATTTAAATGAATCATCATAGTTTTCCAGACGTGAATTTATAGGGATTTTGTATTACTTTTGGTTCAAACAAACTATATTTGCAGATTGGGCTATGTATTTCCGAACATCCTGTATAATATCACTGACTCTTCCAATTGTACTGACATTTCCATAAAACTCCTGCTGAGCAAAGACTTATAATCGATTAGCCACACGTGTTCTTGACTAGTCTAGACACGTGGCCAGAAATAACACGCAACAACCTTTATTTGCGTAGCGATGTTTTGTTGTTGTTTTAAGAGCGTGCAGTGTGAGACTGGCGACAACGGGAAGTTTTAGGTGACCACCCTGTTCGGATGTATTGAAGGTGGTGTTTCCTAAATGGTTTGCCACTCTCCTTCCACGCAATATTGGTTACATTTTATCCATTAGCATTATTAATGTATATCTGTACTCATTTAATTATGTTAGTAAGGTAGGGATGAAGAATATAATACTTAGATCCTGAACTTGCGTGGATGGAGAGTAGAAAGACATCTGGGGAAAACTATCATCTCCACACACGGTTGGGATTTGAACCCAGACTACTCTATCACTGGCAAACCAGATTATATAATCCTGACTGACATCTAAACCACTCACCCACCGATGCGGGTAAAGGTAGGATATTAGAGAATAAGCAAATATATCTGTTTGTGATTGATATTGACAACTTTAAACTAAATTAATTAGTTCATATTATTTTTTTGAAAAATATTTTAATTCGTTTAATAAGGAACGTTTAAGAATATTTATAAATAAATTTCAATTTTTAGTGAAATTAATTTGTCCAAGTTGTATTAAGCTAACGTGAAAGATATAAATGTGTAATATAATATGAAAAATATGCACAATATTTGAATGATATTTGAAAGAGATGAATAATGTTAATAACAAGTTATAATACAATATAATTCGGAATATCTTGAAATTATAACAAACATCTAAAAAATTCAGTAACATTAAAATTGTAGATGTTTGAGTCAAATTACACTTAAAACTATGTATTTAAAAACAAAGGATAATGTGATCATACAATTTAGTATGTCTATATTAATGTGATAGATTGACTGGTGATAAATTGGTTGGGTTAGAACCCGATACGGGTGCACATAGGGTAATTATTCAAGAAGATCTATTTTATTTTGTTGATTTGTTATAAAAAAAAATATTTTGTTTTTTATTACCATTTTAAAAAGTATAAGGATTGAATTCCTTTCTTATCTGTATTTCCTTGTTTCTTGGTTACTGCTTCAAGTGCTGCAACGTTATTTATACATGTTTTTATGCTACAACGGCATCATCCTCGGGTCTGATGAAAAGAAAATAAACACACCAAATGAAATCATTGTGTTTTAACTATGATTTCATTTGGTGTGTTTAACAAAATAATTTTTTTTATAACAAATCAACAAAATAAAATAGATATTCTTGAATAATTACCCTATGTACACCCGTATCGGGTTCTAACCCAACCAATTTATCACCAGTCAAATATCACATTAATATAGGCATACGAAATTGTATGATCACATCATCCTTTTTTTTAATACATAGTTTTAAGTGTAATTTGACTCAAACATCTACAATTTTAATGTTACTGAATTTTTTAGATGTTTGTTATAACTTCAAGATATTCCTAATTATATTGTATTATAACTTATTAACATTATTCATCTCTTTCAAATATCATTCAAATATTGTGCATATGTTTAGTATTATATTGCACATGTATGTTTTTCACGTTAATTTAATACAACTTGTACAACCTAATTTCACTAAAAATTGAATTTATTTATAAATATTATATTATTTTATCGTCATGAATTCCAACAGTTGAGAATGCTGATCTATTTTTCACTGCATGTGGTATTAAAGCCGTCGGTATCATGTCGATTGTGGCGTGCAAAAGAACCCTAGAAGGTAGGAGAAAATACCTTTCCCTGAAAAATTGGCAGGCCCTTCAACTTTGCTAGCAGTGAGGAAGGAATAATTTAGAGGAAATATAATCACATTTACGCGCAGCTAATGTGGGACACTGTTTAGTAGAAACACCCTCATTAAACCCATCAGGTATTGGAACTTCGACTTCCCGAACACTGAAATCGAACTGGATAAGGTTGATAATGCTAAGTCTCACTGTGGTGTGTGGATGCATTATAAATATATACAAAATATATTACTTTTAAAAGTTAATTTATGCATCATACTCTTAACCTATCTTAATTTCCCAAATCAATAGAAAGTATTGTAATCGTGGAAATTTTCTACCTTAAGATAATGATGAATCTGTACGTTTCATGTGTGTCCAAAACAATGGTGGCTCATTTTTAGGCACTGCGGAACTGCAGCACCTCCTCTTTCCACGTGATATTATCGATAACATTTAATATAATGAGTCCTCTTTTATTTAATTCCTTCTTTATTGTTGTAGTACAATATATATTCCTTAAGCTTAATGTCAGTCAGTACTTAAGTAGCCATCCCCCACTTTATGAAAAAGATACAAAAATATTTGTATGGAACCGTGCGCTTCACAGTACCAGCGACGTGGTGTTTGACTGTTGTGCACATACGCACCTAGGGGGGGGGGGGG
>CABFVZ010001814.1:79601-92378 GCA_902151445.1 Timema monikensis | reverse complement strand
CCCCCCCCCCCCCCCTCTTGGTGGGCCTGCGTATAAGCATTTGTTATTAACTATGAAAGTGTTTTCAACACATGATTAAAGGTCTAACAATCAAACCCATTCTGTAAATATAATGTTTCATATTTCTGTGAAAAAATAGAGGTGGTGTGAACAGAGAATGAATGTTCAAATGAGATCAAGTAACACATTTTACATAAAGATTACATAGTAAAACATACATTGATTGTAGCTATGAAAGGGAATAAATACTAAATGGAGTGTCATACATTGTTTTGTGCGTATTAAATTAAAGCTTCATTGTACATAATTTCTCATGTGTGGGTATATGCTCCCGACCCGTGATCGATTCTATTTTGATGTCTACATCTTGAGTTGAAGAAACAAGGCTGAATGCAGCATATAACTTTCCATGGGTGAATACGCATCGATAAAGATAGACGCTGAGTAATTTGAATGTCTGACCTTGGGAATTGTTGATAGTCATTGCATAGAGTAATAGAACGGGGAGCTTCTTTCGTTTCAAGATGATGTTAAAATGAGTTATTTCCTTGGGAGGAATATTATGTGTCACTGCTATCACTTTCAGCTACAATTTATTTTGGTGCATTGGATGAACAACAATGTGAATTTCATTTACTAAGTCATGTCCTAAATTACATGACAATTGCATCTTAATTTAGCTGTGGGCGATGAGTTGGCACACCTAATGGTGTTATAAAAGGCAGGTATTATATAATTATGTTGTCTGGTGATTCATCTTATGTTTCGATTGAGTAACTTATTCTGCATTCTGTCCATCTATAAAGCTCAAGAACTATGTGTTTATTTTATCACAGTCCTCATTGAAAGGACTTACACTGAATGGCTTAGCCATATAGGCCTGGGAGTTAGTCAATGATGTTTCCAAAAACAGGAGCTTTTAATGTATCTTGTTTTATGAAATGATTTCATATAGGGATACGTATGACCAATTTTGTTTGATCCCAGTTATAGAAGCATTTGGCAAATTACAATTGTTATGAGTTTGCACTAATTTTTTTGCGCTCTCTCAACATAAGGATCAACTGGAAGGACCCGTTGAAAATCACCTCTGGAAACATTATTTTGGCACCCATTGGTCAGTTGTTCTGCATTAGGTCCCTTAAAATACGATTATTACAATTGATGGCCAGTGCTGGTAGCTTCGATTCATCATCGATGAAGAGTGACGATTTTTCCAGGGTAGTTTTTTGAGAAGAAGTAGATTTACCTCGGTCCCGGCACAGATTTATCTGATTACCAAACCCTTCCTTCACCTCTGACAAGACATCTTGTGAATGTGGGGAATGCCAGGCTGTGGTTCGGATTCCACGTTAAACTGTAGGTCCTTCATTTCATCTCACAATCACCCTACCATTACACATTAGCTAAGTGCGTATAACCCAAACGGGTTGTAAGACGCTTTGCTAATAATAATAATAATAAGTAGATTTAATTGGATCATACATACATCTATGCTAGAGACACTGGAAGGCCGAAGGTCTTATGAACTGTTTATTCCACAATCCAGAATTAATGCTGCAATTCCAGTTAATGCCAATGTAAAAACTGTTTTATTATGACCTCTTATAATGTCAATGAAGTGGTTATATGTGAATGCCTTGACCCATCCTCCTAGTTCTTCCCAGAAAACTGTTTGAGATTTGTTTCTCCAGCCACTGCAAACATAATTTCATCAACAGTATTTGTTGCTTAGAAGTCATCATTGAGAGCTAGTTTTCTCCTGTTTGTGTGTGGTCATCTGAATGACGGTCATAAGTTTGGTGTAATAAAGAAATGTGTGGAGCAGGTAGTCCAAGCCCAACGAAGTAAATATATTAGCATATAGAATTTTCTCTAATATGTAAAGATCAATATATTCCACCGATTTGGGCCCATGTATATCAATTAAATATTCCATTAAGTCATTTTAAAATGAATTCTACATAACCAGAGATTATAGCGGTTGACATAAGCAGGATGCATACGCAAAATTTATATAAAGTTTCGCAAAATTTGTAATTCATACATTTATTGTACGCAGGCATGCCACTCCTGTTTATCATCAGCAGTGTTATTGTAACAACAGCTTCGCGGAATGTCGGGTATGTTACGCCGTTTACTGTTCTCCAGTTTTCGATTGATATGATACCTTATATATAGAGTAAGAGCAGGTGAATACAGTACCCTTCTTGGTCTGTTAGTGCTACATCGTACATTATGACTATAACACTGTCACCTCTTCTATAGAATTTTTCCATTTTTTATTGTTGAAGATGTATTGATTTGTGATCTCAGCATACAGGAGATGTGGGTATTCTTAGCCAGTGGTATTCAGATTGAACCACGCAGTTAATGTTTTATGTATGCCTAGTGCTCTTTCAAGTGCCCCTTATTCTTGTCCTTATTGGAATACTAGTTTGGTTGTTTGCGTCATGAACTGCAAACCATAAAATAAGGTTTGTTTGGTCATGCATCTTGTTTTCAAGTGTTATCCAGCAACATTCATGGGCGCTGATGTTCTCATGTTTAAGCAAGATATGATTTAATAATAATTTATTATTTATTGCTGCACTTATATTAATGCCATATTAGCAGCATCGTAGCTTTGTATACAAATTTGAAAAGGTATATGCTACTTTTGATAAGGGAGCAAACTTTTACGTTTATATGAGCGTCTTTACTTGAGAAGTAAACGCTTTTTAAATGGAATAATGTATAAGTTATCAGCTTCATAAACTCCTTTAATCATTGTGTCTGTTGTTATGACGTTTGTATAGATTGGCGTTGGCATTTACATTTGCATTGGCATTGTCCTTTAGGTAAATGTCAATGGAAAGTTTTTTGAGCATACGTTGCAATTTATTCTTGGTGAAGTGAAACTCCAACTACAGCATAGATCATCGTCCCATTAATTGGAAGACAGTATTATGGAGCTTTGGATAATGCGTAGGGTAGGGTTGTTCCACTGGGACCAGATCATCTATGTCCTCTGGTTCTCTGAGTGTTGTTCTATTTTCAAGGGCAAGGAGCATGTGACAATGTGGAATACCTTGTTATTGAAACTCAGCTCCACATACATAGGCCGTTATTTATCCAGACACTTTTTGTCTAAACAAAATGTCTTTTCCGTTATTTTAATTTCATTTCGAACGTGCTAATTACAGTGTCAGGGCTATCAGCTGGTTTTTAATGCGGGAGTTTAGTAGAAACTACTTCTCGCAATTTTTTATTTAAGGTTAATGTCAAGAAATGTCGGGTTTGCCTTATTTTTAAACAATTGCCATTGCATTCTGGTTTCACTGCTTTATATTTCATTGACTGCCTTGGAAATCAAAATGTATCATAACTCTCCTTATTGGTGAAAGAGGTGTTAGTATCAGCTAAAATGGCCATTTTGTGATCAGGGGTAGAAATTAAAAAAATAAAGGAGTGTCAAAATCTATTTATTTACTAATGGGGCTATTAGTTTTAACCAAAGAGATTTTTTTTTATTTACAGATACATATATATTATATGTATACAAATGGAGTTATTATATTCAACTAAAGAGAAATAATAACTCAATTTCTAAACAAATATATATTTTATTCTTCTTTATCTGTAATGCGCAGCTTTTAAAATAATAGCTATAGTATATATACATATACAACGTGTATCTAAAACATTGCATCAAACTTTGGCAGGCTATTCCTTGGGTGAAAATAGAATAATTCACATCAGCAACCTAGGGTCCATCTTGAATATTAAGGGTGGTGTATACACCCCTAAACATAGAGCTAAAAACGACTATTGTGTGAAGTATTATGAAAACTGATTAAGGTATTACAACGAGTCTTTGTATACTACTTATTGAAACCTTGATAATTAATAAACTAAATGTGCTGTTACCGTAACCCACCCCCATCATGTAAAAAAAGGGGGGGGTTGTAACACTTTTTTCTGCAATAAAATGTGTCAGAGTAATTATTATTACTAATTATTATTATTACCGAATAAAAATATGTTTCAAATAAAATATTTGTATCTTTAAATTTAGTGTACTACAACTTTACAAAAATTGGGAAATTTCCCCCATGTAAAGTACCCTCAAAGTGATTTTCATAAAAAAAAGGAGAATTTCTATCTTAGAATAATAAACAGTGTTTATATATATATATATAAAATTTAATCAAAATTGTTAGAGCAATTTTTGAGAAAATCAAGTTTTTCTCTTTTAGGCCTTCAGCAAAATAACCTTAATTTTAGAGTTAGATGTTTGGTTCAAAAACTCATCGGGGAGACCTTATGAAAACCCCAGATACCAAGTTTGAGCCCAATCGGTTAAATAGTTTCGGCTCTAACTGAAGGTACAGACAGATGTCATTGCGAAAACCACTTTTTGGGTTTAAGGGGGTCAGGAAAAGTCAACATTTATCAAAATCTGGAGTTCGATTTTTTTTTACGATCACAATACTTTCTCTCCAAGAGGTCAAGAGAAAGTAACTATATTATAATGCTATTAAATATTTATTTTGCGTTTTATCTTAAAAGTATATACACAATCTCTTACTTGCCCTACATCTTCTGAAAATGATATTTCTTACATCTCAATTTAATACGTTAGTGAAAATAAAATTTTGAGATCTATCATTTAGGCTTATGTACTTCAATTCTTATTCGCTGAGTTTTGTATAATTTAATTTTAAGGGTGAGTAAATTTACCATAGGAGGGTAGAAAGTTATACTTAGAAAAAGTCACTCTAACCAGACCCGTTTGAAGGTATCTCTGGTTCTGGTTATTTTCTCTTTCTAGATCTTGAGTTGAGTTTTCATTGATGTGAGGTGTGTGCCTGGTTATAGAGAAAGAAGGAGACGAAGGCATGGTAATAAATACTCAAAATAATGTAGAAAAGCTCTAGTCCTTATATATGCGATACTATTCCCCCCATCTCTAAACTTGAGCACAAATGAGAATTGAATTAAAGTTTGGAGTGGGTTTGCGAGTGGCGTTGCCTTGCGGATGGAGTTCAAACCCTCCACGTTACCCAGCAAACATTAACCCTCTTTATTTGAATTTGAAAGGGGAAGCGTTTGTCCCCAAATTTTGCCTTTAATGCTTTAGCGACACTTAACATAGATAATGGATGGCGGAAGCACTTGCATTTACTTCCTTGGTCTTAAATTATAAAATATGTTAAGATATACACTAAAATGAGAAATACCATAAAAATAAATAAAGAAAAGTGAATGTGGCCTTTCATTTTTTGCTTCATGACATTACGGGCAAACTTCCTACCAGCCAACCCTATTTAAAATTTAATATAAATCATATTTAATGCGTGAGATTATTATACTCATTAAGAGTGACGCAATGGCAACGAAATATTTATGTGTACGTTAATGTGAGAACATTATCAACTGAACAAATTACCATTGAGTCTATATAAACAGCTTTTTTATTATTCATTACGTAAAAGCTCTGGACTAAATTTCTTTTTTTTTTCATCGAGTCTTACTACTCGACTGGGATAACCGAATATAACTACATAAATGTGATACGAATAAGGAAGGTATAGATTTATATGAAAAGTATCAGCATTGCGTGGAGATAGAGTGGGAAACAATTGGGGAAACCTTCTATACACCCAGCTGGGCTTAGAACCTATCCCCGTTAGTTACTGACTAGACAAGGAAAGCTGGAAGCCTTAATATGTGACAAAAAATGAACAAAAAATATAATATATTATGTACAGTTTATATAATGCTGGCATAATAAGACTTAAAATCTGCTGTTTAATTTTAGTAAATACACCTAAACAAATCATTTTTAAATTTTAAATTCTAAAAATTAAAAATGTTGATTTATTTGAATTTTATTCTCTTATCACATAAGAGGAATAATAAAGGGCCAGTCCAGGATGATAGAGAAGGGACGACTAAGGTGGAATGGACATGTGAGAAGAATGAAGAGGGAAAGGATGCCCAAGAGGATGTTGGATATAGAGGCGGGGGTAGGAGGCCGGGAGGAAGACCAAGGGACAGATGGCTGAAGGGAGTAAGGAGGAGTGTGGAGGAAAGAGGAGAGGACTGGACAATGGTTGAGGGAGAGAGGTGGTAGGAGGAAACGGGTGGTGGAGAGGTCTATGTTCCAAACAGACCCAGCCATTGGCTGGAAGCTGTTCATTTGATAATGATGATTTGTTTGAATAAAGGGCACGAACAAACTCGCGACCTTGTCGCCGCCACCAGCACGCCAGTAAACAAGGAGTAAAGGACGTCAAGTCTCCCTGTGTGGGATAGTCTACTCTTATAATCTTAAAGTAGGCTAGTTTTTACAAACAGGGCCAGACTCTAATAAATAACAAGCCATCAAATGCTTACATTCTGGTCACGACAAGTCAAAGTCATAAGTTTGGTTGCGCCCTAAAGACCACAACATTTTAAAATTATAATGATTATATACATATTCATAATATCAAATCAAATAATCAATACAGGTGTTAAACTAGATTGAAACTATTTGTACTTAACTGAGATACGTATTATAATAATATGTTTGTAGCTCACAACTGAAAAAGAAAATTAAGAGGAAAATACGTAGAGTATATATACCCTACGTATTTTCCTCTTAATTTTATTTTTCAGTTGTGTATGTATATATATATATATACATATATGTATATATATATATATACATATATGTATATATATATATATATATATACACACACACACCCCACACGTATTGTCCTTCTTCTTAATTTTCTTTTTCAGTTATATATATTTATATTTATGTTTGTTTGTTGATTGTAAGGAATTTATTTTTTGTAGCAAATATTAACGATAAACATGTATAACATAGAATATAAAAGACATATCATACGAACACCAGCCCCGATGGGGCTCTTGGACGTCAAACAACATAGAAACGAATTACACGCTAAATATGAATATCTTTGTCACCCTAGCGGGCTGATTATTATATATATATATATATATATATATATATATATACATATTCAGAGTTAAATATTATTCTAAAAACCACCACACTTCACGCTATTAATTATTATAATTAATGTGATACATTTTTAATTATATATGCATATATGTATATACATGCAGTAACTTATATAGTATATATATACTATATATGCAGTAACATATATAGTATATATATATACTATATATGCAGTAACATATATAGTATATATATATTATATGTACAGTAATATAATATCCATAGGCCGATATATATTACTGCACACACGAATTTAAAATATATATACATGCTGTTTAACTCATGTGTGCAGTAATTTCCTTAAGAAAATGATAGAAACCAATCCTGTTCACTGTGTCAAGTTGACAACAACGAAGACCGACCTCCCGGACCCAGAGCGTGACACACCCTACGCACGGCAACCCCTAGCGCTCCTAGATATTAATAATTATATTCGAATAAAAGTGCGTAAACAATAAATATGTTTACATAAGAGAGCCACTTGCGACGAAACAGCAGTAGGGAGTGGGATGATTGTTATCTGCCGTCATTACCACATGTTCATAAAATGTTTCGATGAGTTGTTGTTATTAGGCAAGAGGCGCAGGCAGGAAGAGGGTTGAAGGACCAGTTTGATAACCCTGGAGAGGAGCGGAGGGGGGAAATAGAAATATCAACAAGCTGCCCACGTGTACAAACATTACTACGCTCTCATATAGAGAACATATTATAATCATTAGAAAAAAATCATCGTGATTATGATAGAGCTGGACGTTTTGTGTGAACCTAAAGACATAAAAGTTCGTTTTATAGTTATATCTATCATCATGTCTGTCCCTAGGACTACAGCCAGTACTGTCTTATAGATATGGTTCCAACATTTATATTTAAATTGTATATAGCCATACCTTAGGTATACTTTTAAATTTGGAATTTAACCTTTAAATTAAGGATATTTTACTAATGATTATTTTTGTAAATTTTATATTTAAGAAAAGAATGTTCAAATGAGTTTGTTTAAAATGTATATCCGGCGGGTGTTAACATGACAAATAATATTGTATACTAGTTTTTCAGGGGAGACTTGCTTTAAGAGTTGCTTATTGATTATTAATTTTTGAAAATTCAGATTTCTTGAAAATGGTTCTAAAGCGTTTGCTTAAAATTGGTATTTTAGGAGACATTTAATGGAAGTTTTCTTTAAAAAAATTATTTAGGGGCTTTTTACTGGTGACTGATCATTATAATTAGTATTTTTTTAATGGATAAAATATTTTGTTTATTTATTCAAAATGGCTACAATATTTTATTTATTTATTCAAAATTTCTATCTGAATATTGTCTTTGATCATCAAAATAATGTTTACACTCTAAAAGAAAACTTGATCTTGTTAGCACCCATTTGGATCATACAATTTTGTACTAATTACGCTAAAGTTTTTTGGGATTAAGAAGGCTATATTTAGAGGAAGTGTAACCACATTTGAGTTGAGGGAGAGTGAATTTTTTTTCTGTAAAATCATCCTCAGTACACCCGACTGAGATTCAAACCCTGACCAACCTGTCAGTAGCAAATCAAACCAGATGAGGATAACAATTAATCTGCGAACCCACAGGTACTTGGTAAAAGTTAATCAAAATTAATTAACATAAGAGAGAAATAAAAGCTTAAGACATTTGTTATTATTATTCGTTTGGAAATTAATTAATAGAACGTTACAATGAGCTTAATTTTTATATTTAATTTGTCTAAAAACTAATTTTACAAGTTTTTTTTAGCTCCCCTTAACATCATTATGGAAATCATTAATATATATTTAAATACAACATTCTAGATTTTAATATAAATAAGATATTACAGAGAGAGAATATATTTCTTGGGAAAAATAATACTTCTTAATTTCTTTAAAATAAACTATATTTACTTTGTATCCTATAGAATATAGTAGATCCACTACTCAGTATTTTCTTTAATAGATTTTTTTTTTTTAGAATTTCCTACTAAGCACAACATTTTTCTTATTTTATTTAAATAACTAATTATTTAAAGAAAATGGCCTACTGGCCCTAAATGGTCTCATAGCAATGGTAATAGACACTAGATAAAATGTGTATTTTTGTAAAATACAAACTATTGGGTATTCGAGGAGGGGGGAGGGGAGGGCGGAGTATACAAGCTTTCAAATACTGTCAGCCTTGGGAGAACAAATGCTAAAAATGTTAATACTATGCAATTTTATTACACATTTTGGATTTTAATGAACGTATAATGCTATATACAAGAATTTTACTAAAATTTAACGAATTTATATTACTATATAAAATATTAGGATTTAATGAATCAACAGTGCTATACACAAACAAGTTGTTTTGTAATTTAATGACTATACAATGTGACTTAAACATCTAGATTTTGTAATTAAATTTATCTACAATTATGTATATTTATATAGATTTTTGGAAATGTATTAGGTATTTTATTGATTATGATTTGCAATTTAATGAATATACAATACTACACAAACATATATTTTAAAACTTGATATGCACTCTTAAAATCAAAATAATTTTAAAAAGTATATGAATAGTTAATTCCAAAGAAATATACAAGTACTCATCTAGATGTTTTCTGGAAAACTACAAACTTTAAAAGTCATTTCAAGTCCTCTTAGTCGAAGCTCAAACCCCAGCCTCCTTAGACAAGAGTTGAGAACGGTAACCATCACCTAACTCTGACGGTTAAAAGTTTATCTATGAACACGAGTGATAATTTTGCTTAGGAAAGAATTTTCAACCCAAATTATAGTCCTTACCTTGGAGAAATATTGTATTAGAGTTTAAACGTATATTTTCTAAATGGAAGGCCAGAAATTTCACAGGGATAGTAATTAACTTAGGTGTTAAAGAAGACCACCTACTGGATCGTCAAAACTGTTTGCAATGGTCCAGAAATTCATCATTATAATTATTTTTAATGTGTATTATTTCTAAATATGCTTCATAAAAAAGTTCCAGTTTGGATATTTAATCAAATGGCGAGAAATATCTCAAGTAAATAAAGAACTGTTTTAATAAGGTCCCAACAAAAGTTGTATGAAAATTAAAGAAGCTTTTATTTGCTAGGAAATTTCAATACTGACATTCTTATTGTTATAAAATATTTCCTTTCCTGTAGGCATCCATCGCCCATAACTCAAGACAACAGCACTTGCCGCCAAACACCCAAACTTCACTTCAAGCACTATCGTACCTAATAAAATTATTGTTGGGAAGGAGTGCCGTAGGGAGAAAGTGCCCTTAACTCCCCAACGCCACTCTACCAGATCTGTCTTTATCAGCAGAGGAGGGGTCATATCAAGTCAATTAATTGTAAGGGTCTAGCTAACTAAGTTAGAAACCAAACAAACATGCCTTGGTCACAGTCAAAACTACTAAGGTGATAGCTCTGGGACGGTATCGAAGGGCTGATAGTGTAGTGATAGTGTAGTGTCATTTTAGTTTCAGGGGGAAATACAAGAACGATACGTGCTCTTGTATGAGTGCTAGTGCAATGCTAGTGTAGTGTCATTTAAGTTTCAGGGTGGTATACAAGAACGATACTGGCTCTTGTTTGAGTACTAGTGCAATGCTAGTGTAGTGCCAGTGTAGTCTTTAGAGTGGTATACAAGAATAATACATTTTTACCATAGTAACCCATTCGGGTTATACAATAAGAACCATACTGAGTAGTGTTTGAGTTTCACCGGTATTGTAGTACAAGTAAAATACTGATTCTATTTTGAGTGCTTGTGTAATGTTAATTTAGTTTGAGTTATGTTTTAGTGTTATTGTCTTCTTAAAAGAAGTGTATGCTCATCTGACCATTTATGTCAGAGGGTGAGCGGAGTTTTAGTGGCAGCTTAGGGTTAGTTAGTTGAGGTGTACCGACATTAAGCTAGCACTCAAACCACACTCAGCCTTGTTCTTGTGTCTGATTTTTTTTTTCGATTTCTAATTACTACCCGTCCAGGTTATCTACATATTTACATTAATGAGGTATAAGTGAGTAAGTTTGAATCCGAACAAAGTGTATCCACAATTGAGAAAATAACCTCACTACACCCTGACAGAATTCGATCTCCAACCTACTCATCACTGGCAAACCAGTACATACATGAATATTGCTTACAGCCTGTGTGAGTAGCTCCAAGTTAATTAAGTACCTGAAGAGAATTTCCCGTTTTTCTAAAATCTAATTTAAATAAATGTAAATAAAAAAGAGTTTGTTTAGTTAATACTATATTTTCCAGTAATAGGGGTATGTATGTTTTCATGGTATTATCAAATTGGATCCTTCTAAGCGCGTTAAACCTCAACACAAAATGTGATACCAATTTATTTGTAGTACTTTAGGTACTTTCTCAATTACAAAGTTTTAATGTAAAAGTTCAGCCATGTTCTAATCGTTCCTGCAAACGAAGGGAAAGGGTGATGTTTGCACAGGTAGACCGGCGACAGAAAACCTGTTGTAATTTCTCTGAACAAGCTTATATACATGGGAACTAAAATGTTTATAGCGCTTAAGTGCAAAACTACGCTAGGAAGACACGGTAGTGGTGTATGTACTGGTCGTGCAGCGATAATTAAGGGTGTTTCATAGGCAAAACAGACTACTTCAACACAGTGGCAGCTTGTAGCTAAAATTAGTAGGGGTTCTGCTACAGAAAATGTTTAGCCTTAGTTTTAAAATTGTGTAAAAGGAAAAAAACAGGTATAAAAAAAAAATGTATTCAGGAACTTGATAGAATCTTAACAAAAAAAACTTTTTTACTTACTTTAACTTAAATTGTTACAGTTCAAGCTTGATCTATTCATTTAAAAATGAAATCCATTCTTCTTGTTTTAATTTGCGCAAAAAGTTCAATAATTTTTTCCTTGATCTCTGGATGTCAATTGAGGATATTTTTCTCCATTGAAAGTACTTCAAGTGCATTTAGTGTTTCTGTTAAATAAAAGAACCGAAAAAAATATGAATCAAATAGAATAGCTGGAAGCAGAATAATAATCTAATTCTACACTTTTCTAAACTTTATCGCATTCAAGAATATGGTACATGGTTTTCAAGCACAACACACGCTGAGTAAAAAAAAAGCTTCCTTCCACCATCACGCCAGAGCCGGCACTGCGAAAGCAACAGTGCTCTCTCTACCTGGCAGTCCCGCCTTCCTCCCCACCCCCCTCCTATGTGCGCATGTGCACAACAGTCAAACACCACGTTGATGACACTGTGAAGCACACAGCTCCGTACAAAGATTTTTGAATATTTTTCATAAGCTGGGGGATGGCCACTGAAGTACTAATATTAAGCTTAAGGAAAATATATTGTACTACAAAAATAAATAAAGAATTAAAGAAAAATGGATTCATGTGTACAAGCTCTAATTTAGATCTGCTAAGTTGAGTTTGTTCTTCTACCCCCAAATAACTTTTTTTTTACTTTCCCTCGTTATGTTTCCTTTTCGCTCAACAATCTCATCCTATGCCCTTAGACTGGTCCATGTAAATTGCGGGTAGCGGGTAAAGCTTAGTTTTCAAAGTAGTGATATCTAGAAACGGTATCACATTTGCGTTTACGTATTCATGTGTCAAGCTACATGATCTGTAAGGTGACCTGGTGGTCTAGGGGTAAGGTGTCAGACTTCTGTGCTGGCGGCCGGGGTTCAATCCTCGGTCCCGGCACAGATTTATCTGATTACCAAACCCTTCCTTCACCTCTGACAAGACATCTTGTGAATGTG
>CABFVZ010001814.1:54461-78498 GCA_902151445.1 Timema monikensis | reverse complement strand
GACTAACAGAGGTTCTATTTCTATTTTGTTGGTAGCTTTTTTTTCGAGACTTAATGAGCGGTTTAACTTCAATCTGTAACTTTTGTGTTACAGTGATGCGCGCGCATCTTAAAATTTCACTCTCATCATTTTTTCATAACGCGCCTAAAGAAGTATAACTTCAATAATAATAATAATAATAATAATCTGTAGCTTTAACTTCTGATAAATATTTTCAATACTTATATACTGGTAAAGTGTAAGCAATGTTGATCGTAA
Source organism: Timema monikensis (assembly GCA_902151445.1). Lineage (NCBI taxonomy): Eukaryota > Metazoa > Arthropoda > Insecta > Phasmatodea > Timematidae > Timema > Timema monikensis. Next base: position 78,240 of record CABFVZ010001814.1, on the reverse strand, counting down.
ACTAATATCTTTGTATTTTAAGAATCAAATAGCTGAAGCCATTATTGTGCTTTTTAGAGAGGAAGTCTCCATCTAAATATCATATTCTGAAAATTGAAAAATTACACCTAGACACGGGAATCGAACCCGGGACCTTTGGCTTAGTATGTCAAGTATGTCACTGAGATACCCACGAGTCTTCCCGAGTCTTTGTATTTTCTAAAAGTTTCTTCTAATAAAAACTGGACTGTAGTAAGACGCGCATTGATCAAATCAAATAGTTCGAGTTGATTTCATATTCCACAAGTGCTTTATGAGCTATGGCTTTGTCTTCATTGCAGTTATGATTTAACCTGCTTTATTTTATAATGGTGTTACATTACTCCTTATGGGAGTAATTAGATAACGTAATAAACAAGGTGTCACATACAAATGGAAAAATAATTTGTTTAACAATAAATAAATTTATTTAAAAAAACCAGAGATAATAAGAATTAGGTTTACAATATTATTACAAGATTATAAGTTTGAAGCTTGTTGCAAATAATTAGACATTGTGAAATTTGATTGTCTTGCTGTAGCTACAAGGGTTGTACAGGAGCCAGACTACAGGTAGGTGTTTTCTAAAGGAGAAAACAATTGAATAGTTATTTAACAAAAGGTATCGAACAAGATATACATGTAAATTTTAATCAGTTAGCTTGACTTTGTAAAGACAATATTCTTGAAACACTTTGGATAATGAAAAACAATAGAAAGATCTGTAGACAACAGTGGTCTATGGCTAGCAAACAGTTGTCAATAAACAGGTACTATGGCTGGTTCTTTTCCCTATCGGTACTGCCAAAGCATTCAATAGTACAAACAAATCTAATTGCAATTACGCTGAGAGTAACTAACATACAAAAACAATAAGGGTCTAAAACAGACAGGGACAAAGGGTATTATTTGCGCGGACCCCATTATGACAGAAGTGGAGTTCCACGGGCTGCTCACCCAAGCTAATACCGTACGTGAAGCGTGACTACTTGACTAACTCAAAACATATATATCTACTAACCCAACTGTGATTTGAAAAACAGGACAGACAGCCTGGTTATAACCATACAAATATTTAACAAATGCACTTAACGTCCATGGCGTCATGTGAGGTATTGACTCAGAATAAATAAATATAACTTGTGGAGGTAAGCAAGTCTAAGACATTACTACATTCGAAGCTAAAGGCTCATAATGTAAAGGTTGTATCATAAGGATACAGAGAAACATAGTCGCTACGACAGATGTACGAAATCTAATACTAGTCATAAGAGACTTGTCTTTCAGACTGGAGGTCACAATATTTAACCAATAAAATAAACCTTTTTAATTTTGAAGTCAACAAGACTTGAAATGGATTAACTGTCGACTCGACATAATATATAATTATCTAAATCAATGAAAGTCATCTCCGACTATAGATACTAAACATACAGGATATAAAACATGTCTAAGTAGACATTGCCTTGTTTTACAGCAAAAACTAGACTCTAAGTCATAAGGACTTAGCGATGTTTGCCAGGATACTTAGGTATTTGAAGTATATCCTCATGGCCAGCGTGGCGGTGGATCTGACGGCCAACACTTCATGGTTGCCGTTTCCTTCGTTGTTTTACGTTGTAGAAGGTCCTCCTTCGACGCTAGGTTGTAGTAGAATGGGTATACTGTGAACCTGAGAAGCAGCTTTATATACTCTACAATCTGATTTGAACGGAACAAAATCAAAAGGGTGATAAACTAAGAGATATAGAAAAGGAGAGTGACGGACGAAGGCGGGGGGAAGGCAAAAAGACGCAGGAAGAGCCGCTTGCGGGGAATAATTCTAATTATTCTATTCAGTATCTTTTCTTCTATATAATGTAATATATATTTATTCAGACTTATTATATATAACTATTCAAACTCTTATAATCTCAGTATGTCTTTTGCTAGTTAAAAATTTTTTCTATCTTTAATTTTTCCTTATATTTCATATAAATTATATATTTTCATTTAGAATTAGATCCTTTTGTTATTGTTTATTGGGTGTTCCTTGAATAATTAATTAGTATAATGTAGATGATGATTTTCACATTTCCATTGGCACGCTAATCCAATTGTCACGGGTTCGATGCTCGTGTCTAGGTGTCCTTTTTCAACTAATTTAAACATATTATTAGAGAGCCTAGTAAATAAATCCATCAGCTCTCCTAGGAATAGAGAAACCGGGTTCACATTGACACGTTGACGGCTTAGCTATCACCCTCTTCTCTTAATGCCCAAACTCAGCGCCTGCAAGATACATTAAGAGAGAAAACCCAGCTGTTAGTTTTTGTTGTTGTTGTTGAAAACAAAAATGGGGGAAAGGGGGGGTTCATGATACTACTATCAATTTGGTTGGAAGCCTGTTCCATTAGGCCTTATTTGGTACCAGGATCCTATTGCAGAATGACAAAAGATCTTCCAGAACGGATTTCATCACCGTTCTGGAAGGCCTTTTATCCTAGCAAAATACTACTACACAGTATGATTATGGTAATAAATAAAGCCTTCCAGAACGGGATTCCTAATAAAATCAGGGTATATTTGACTATCAGGACATACAGCAATTTTACTAAATGATAATACGGATTCATGCCAAAATATTACATTTTTAAACGGCCTCTGGTGACCAATATTATGTCTAAGGCTAATTAAAATAGTACTAAGAACGTGTGCTAGTTATCATGGCGTCTAGGACGTCAGTCTCGCAACATAATACTATATGAGGAGGAGTGTTCACGGTTAGAATCTCTGCCGAATGGACTGAGATAAAAGAGGAGCAATGGTGTTTCATCACTGCTTTTTCCATCATCTCTCCAATCTAGCGCTAGTGCACTTCTTATAAAACCCATCCTTGTACTAAAATACCATTAAATGCCTTTGTTTTTATAAAATAGTTAAGATATTCTAGTAAAAGAATTGTAGGTTAACATTGTAGTTCATACATCCAGCTGGATCTTAGCTTTCACTTAGTTCAACCAATTTAGTTTTATAAAATGCCTAATGGGAAGTGAAATTTGTAAGTTTCAATTATTTATATTGGATACATGTTCAGCTCTTTGATAGCAGGCTGACTCCAAGGTTCATCTGCACCAAACATTAATTAAATTGATTAAATAACTTAATTTCGTTTGTAAACTAGTCAGTATTAAAAGATCTAAACTGAGTTTTTTAGTGAATGCCTAATATAAATAATCTGTTTTTATACCGATATTAATATTTATTGTTTCTTGGACATTTATTAAATCAAATGGGGTTTATAGTAAGTAATAACCTTATTAATCTTTGTAAATCTGATTTCCATTAACTAAACACACAAACAAAAATAATTTGTCAAATAAATTAACCAGTAGTAACCAACAAATTAAACACGCCCCCCAAATAAAGATATATAAAAACAATGTTTATGTATTAATACGTCAAGTAATGTGATATGTTGCTGTAATTTTAATATAAAATATAAATATCCTCGTAAATATATGTTGTATTTTCTAAATGTTTATTACCAGCAAACTAAACTGTCAAAGCTTGGTCGACTGGCAGCCTCTTTCAGGTGGAGTGCATTTGAGGTTATTTTCACTGCAGTTTACCCATACTTTCTACAGTCAAACTGTAATATATTTACTTAAAAATGATCAATTTCATACTATGCCCCTAATTAATGTAATTTTCGTTCAGACCGAAGTGTTGGCAATACATTTACGACTAAAGAAACATTTGCGATAATAGCTCTGGGTGTTCATTAGGTCTAAGTAAATATAGTTTGTAAGTCGTGTTTGTGATATAGCCCTATATATATATATATATAATGTAACCATTTGTCTAACTCCTCAGTTTATTCGGAAACGTAGATTTATAAAAAGGTATGGGTCTCTAAATTGATTCCTGACCTTGACGAAAAATATATCATTGGTGAAATTTGATCTTACAATTTCCCTGGAATGAATTACCAGCCTGGCTACTAGTCGTTGTATCTCTTCTAGAATTAGTGAATTGTGTGCTTAAATAATAAGTTAGCTCATAGATTATACTTTAAATACCCTAAATACAATTTTTAATTCAAATCAAGTATCCATTTGTGAGGTCATCTGAACAACATATATTTGAAACTAATTCGTTTTTCTCATTCTCCACGTTTTTATTTTGGTCCTGACTCTCCTAATATGTACACGAATATAATAATATGAGGAAGGTAAAATTTAGAGGAGCTGTACCTCATTAGTTGGAGGGATGAAGGAAAACCATTTACAAAATAATCACCTGGGAACATCAGGCTGTGATTTGAGCCCCCAACCCCTCTGTCACCAACAAATCAAACAATATAAGACTGACGCTTTACTTCGTGAGTTTACAAGGCCTAGTATGAAAAAACGAGATGAAGCGATTGCACTGACTCACTTGGTGAACTGACAACCTGTCACTACGTGTGAAATTACCTTCGTTTCGTGTGAATTATCTCTTGATTTGTATCAGAGTGTATTTGTTGGTGTCGTTATTTCGTGGTTTTTCTTCATTTAATTTAATTGTAAATCATGATTTATTTATGCTGTTATTTTTCTAGAGATTAAGAGCCGATAGCACATTATTGGATCTAAATGTTTTTAAAAACTGGCGAGAAAACTTCATAGTAAATAATAGTGGGATTTGGGAAAATAAAACAGTCAGTAAATGCATTATATTACTCGGTTAGGAAGTTGATAACATCTCACCTGATGTCAATAAACGTAAAACTAGGAATTTAAAAAAACAATAATCTAACGAGTTCTCTAATGTCGTGAAACATGGTATCTTGCCTTACATGACGAAAATAAATCTAGGATATTCGAAAACAAGGTGCTTATGAAGATATTTGATCCAAAAAGTGATGAAATACTGGGGAAGGGAGTAGGCTTCATAATGCTGTGTTACATAGCCTGTACCCGTCGCAGTATATATAAGTATAATCAAATCCCACAGGCTATTGTGGGCAGTACATGCAACGCGAGTGGAAGAAATTAGAACCGGATGAGAGGAAAACATAAGAATGGACCTTTAAGTGATAATGTGTAATGAAGTGGACTGGATAGAATTAGTTCAAGATAGGAATAGGGAGTACTATTTTGTAAGGATGGCAGTGAACTTTCAAGTTAAAAATGCTAAAAGTAAATAATTAATATAACTCAAACTCGTTTCAGTAGCAGTGTGGTCTAACGCGCTACTATCGTGTTGTACTAGACTGCTGAAAACGGGTATATCGGTGTTTTATCCTGGCCTGGTGTACTGAAAGTGTTTTTCCTAAATGGGTCTTCACTCTGTTTCCACGCAAATGTGGGTGCACTTCTTATTTAGGCCTTTATATCCCTTAAGCCATTAGTGTAATTAGTAGATAGGCGTGTAAGTGTAAACGGGTAGTAATACACGGTGCTAAGAAACAACAACACATAACTCAACTTTTAAGGAACATTCAAAATAATAACCACACTCTAAGAAAGTTTCGAAGTTAATTTAATAAGAGTACCGATATTGTTTGAATCTTAACGTTGAACACAAATATTTATCCTAAAGTTAGAAGGATGAGGAGGATTTTTTTGAGGAAATGCACGCACACTAACACGGAGAAAGTATGTAAATAGCACATACTCAAAATATCTAGCTCAAGATAAGAATATGTGGTGTACTTTAGTAAGTGAGCAATTAACTGTTGAGTTCCTATTGCCATAGAATAATTAAGTGCTTTTTAGTATAAACTGTTATATTTTGACTATGAATTGTGCACGGTACGTTATGCACTATTCACTATTAACAATGCTTTATGCATTAATATAAATCCAACCTAAATAAAAAAAGGTAAACGTTTTCACACAAGCATTCTATGTTTAAAACAACAGATAAAATTTTATATAAAATGTCAAAGTTGAAGTCGAGGGTTAAATATCATATGCTACGACTTAGACATCTACAACATCTGAAACATTTAGAAAGAAGGATAAATCTTCGATAAATTTTTTTACCGATTGGATATGTCTAACAAAATATTACATATTTCAGAATAATAAAGTTTTATAACTGCTAATAAACAGTAGTTTAACACAGACAAATAATTAAATAACAACAGCCATAACTTAAGCAGATATAAAAAGGTGGGTACCTAAAAGAGTGTATTTACAAATTGAAAGTAACGTTAAGTGACAACAACAAAATCCTATCTTAGATTTCGACTTTAAATTTTCTTCGAATGTTTCAAGCTTTGCTTCAACTTCACTTAGCATTATATATAAGTATATATTCGCTTCAACTTCACTCCGTATTATATATATATATATATTTTTTTTTTCCGTCAGTCGGTAAATGGAACAGTATTACGACAGGTCTCGCTATGTCATATAAATGTGGTAAAGGTATTTAAACACTGTAATGAGCTGTAGATTTGCATAAAAATCACAATCAGTCTGAAATGTCACTGGATTGTGATTTTTACGGGCAAGAAAGTTTTCCCATACTATTTCTAACCTGGCTACTACAACCAGTAATATGTTATTCCCATTTGTTCCAGGTGGTTGTGCCGAAAAGGACAGCCCTGCTGTTGGACAAGATCATGGTAGCACTTCAGAAGGCTGTGGATGAGGACAGCTCCGTGGCTGCGATACCTCCAAACATGCCGGACAGCACAGTATGTTGTAGTTTCGTGACTTAAAACAGGCATCTGGGATCTCTCTTTGTTAGAGTTAACTCCAAATGACTCCTCAATATCGTACAACGAAAAGACTATATTATTGACACCACCGGGATTCAAACTAAGCCTCGAAGAAGAGGTCAGTTGCTTATGGATGATGCACCTTACCTTTTAACGCCAAATATGTGTTGGTCAATATAGCATTAAAAAAAAGTTTATCATTTAGTTCATACTTAGCCTATAGTGCATAGTCCAATTTTAATAGCAAACATCTTATCTAGTTGAGTAATTGTTACAAAAATCAGTATTTTGCAAAAAACACTATATTTATTTGAGCTTACTATCACCAATGGGCACCAGGGGTAGCTTAAGGGCCGTGGGAACCTGATGGCTGTCCGGGGTGCAAGCTCGAGGGGGCGCCAAACAGAGTTAAACCTAACCTAACGTAGCCTGGGCATAATAGTGTTGTTGTTAAGCATAACAATCCTTCTCTTTTTGACACTAATATAACATTTTACGTATTAGTATAATTTTGTGGTTGGTACATTATAAATTTAGTGCCACTCTCAAAAAATTATTTTACATTTGCCATCTTGGAAAAATGGTGCCCTAAAACTTTTTTTCAATTATAACATAGACCGATAGACCGTTTGTTAAACTTATAATAAAAAATATAAGATAACATTATCTACAAAATGTGTTATTATAGTTTTATTTGTAATCCTAACCGTTTTTGTTCAATCTTGAAATGAAACTTTAGCGTATAGCTAACATTTGTGGTTTTTCCCTTTCAGAATATTTTCCTCTCACGCCCAGGCTGCTTTAAGTTTGGGAATTATTTTCATATTTTCCCGAGTCTAATAGTCATTGGAAATGTAGTATAAAACAGCTAACAGAAGATTTAAAGAAAGTTCATGTGAAAAACAAAATTAAAAATAAATTGTTTTGTCAACGTTTTGACTGCCAAAAGTGAAACAAATTGTCATAATATTATGGTTTTGTAGGTCATATAGTTTGGCGAATGGCTTAATGAGAGTTTATCGGGTAGCTTTTGCTAGCGGTCAGTTAACACCACTCCTATGGTGGATGGACTATATTATCTACCGGTTATATAGGGGGGTACCACAAAGCAATATTACTTATATATAATTATTTACATAAATGTATATAATTCCTTATATTTATCGATAGTATTTTAGATATATTTGCTCATACACATAATGTATATTATTTATCTATATATTCATATATTAACTAATTTATTTATTCTAACTGAGAGTGGATTTAGGAGGTTAATAGAGAGGTGACTTTTATGAACTACTAGGGGAAGAAATGTCTTAGGCAGTATGTTCTTGTTTTATTGACTTTAAAAAGATATTCAATCGGTTGAACTGTAAAAAAATCATTATTATTCTCACGGAAATAGTAATTGGCTGAAGAGATAGAAGATTAGTGGGAAGCTTGTACATAAAGCCACGAGTAAAAGTAAGCTTGGTTATAGGTTGGGAACATTAATAGCGTAAAGAAAAGAAGAGGAGTAAGGTAAGATTGTTGCTTAACGCCTTTGGCCCTGTCGACAGCAAGTCTAAAACTTATTTTATGGGATGGTGGGCGGAAGAGTGAAAGGCGTGGCGTGGCTTCACAACCAACCAAAGTATCCTTCCGCGCTAACAAGAACAGATGGATCACGGAAACCATAGATGGTGCTAGCTACCAAACAGGTCTTGCGGGAAAATCATACGTTTGAAAATATCAGTTTTCTCGAGAACGAAAGAATTGTTTATGTTAGTATTTTCTATATCCCTTCTAAGATAATGTATCAATGTTTATTAATTAATACATTTTCTTATTTGTTGTCATGAATCCGGCAGTATTATATTGAAACATGTCAATTTAATCCATAATTGATCACTGTTAAAATTATATAGGAGGTGTGTATATAAAAAGTATAACTTAATAAACATACTTATATTCTTGCAAAAACTGTTTCTGAAAAGAAAATTGGCAAAACAATAAAAATTCTTGAAGATAAACGTTTGTTCCCACGGCTCTGCACTTCCACGCCAAATGAAAAGAGCCAATCACTTTAATACAAATTATGTTCTACCTGCATGAAGAATGCCTTGCTAAGGACGCTTTGTAAGGAACGTTAGATTTTAAAATAGAATGATTTGTGATAAATACAGATAAATATATACACGTAGATGTATTGGTAGTACTGGCGAAGAAAGAAGAATATCTTCAAACTAGGTTAACGAACTCGTTTAAATTGGAAGAGAGTATGTAATATAAATTAACATCGATAAGACTAAGCTAATATGTATATCTCACAGAATATTGTGTTAGGAACTAGGCAGTTGTAGAACATGGAACATTTCAAATATTTAGGAAGTTTAATTGCAGTCATCACGAAGTCTACACGGAATATTCAGTCAATAATAGCAATGGTTGAGGCTACTTTCAACAATAAGAATAGGTCTATTCTACTGACCAGCAAACAGGACCCGTAGGAAATAAGGAAGAAACTTATGAATAATTAATACATTTTGACCATCACTTTATATGGAGCTAAACCAAAGAAAAAAGGAGAGTAAAAATTTGGAAAATTTTGATATGTGGTGCTGGAGGAAAGTAGAAAAGATAAAGTTAACATATTGTGTGATTAACTGAGAAGTTATAAGAAGAGTTATTGAAAAGATTTTTTTTTACAGGCGGTATTATGAAAAGAGGCCAAATGTATGGATAACATTATTAAAATAAATGGCTTATTGAGTTATGTCACAAAAATAAAAAGGGAAGAAATAAGAGGGACAGAAAAATCACAAATGCAACTTATATCAATCAAGGAAATAATATGAAATTTTATTATCTAAGCTAGGAATCAACTGATATTACATGCTGGATGGCTCAGTTTGGAGAAGGCAACGAACCTGTCAAAATAGAGAGCTCTTAACAGTAATCACTCTATCAAGTAGAGTTTGAACTCCGGCTTCCCGGTAGAGCCAAAACACCAACTCTGGTTATGGTATACAAATAACGTATTAAGGTCACTTTACATCGGAGGTAGCAGTGCTGAAAACACATGTTATTAGCAATGTTTTTAACACATTTTAAAAATTGGTCCATAAAATATTATTAACTTTTGCTCTCAACACATGTTGATAACGTTTGGTATTAAGATTGTTAACAGTCACTAGAAATGTTAATAACATTTTTCTATTATCTTTGGTCAATAGCTTTCACTCCAAGCATTTGCTATGTATTTCCATTAATTGCTAATTTTGTTAATATCAGAAATTTTGCCACTACTCTGGAGGTGGTCTTGATCAACGGATGTTGATAGCTAAAAGTTATTATTATTATTAGCACCGCGTCTTACTACCCGTTCGGGTTATACGCACTTACGCTAATGTGTAATGGTAGGGTAATTGTGAGATGAAATGAAGGACCTACAGTTTAACGTGGGATCCGAACCACGGTGGAGGCCTGGCATTCCCCACATTCACAAGATATCTTGTCAGAGGTGAAGGAAGGGTTTGGAAATCAGATAAATCTGTGCCGGGACCGAGGATTGAACCCCGGCCGCCAGCACAGAAGTCTGACACCTTACCCCTAGACTGCCAGGTCACCGCTAAAAGTTATTAGCAAGCTATTTCTGTTGGTGATACTGTTAATAACATTGTACTCGTTGATAAATTTCCTGCTAGCTTTCAATAAGTGTTGATATTTGTATCGTTTCTGTGTGCAATACCAATAGCCTGTTATTACTGAAAATCCTTGCAGTTATTAACTTGTTGAAATACATAACATAACTTTGCTATCAACTTTTAATGTTTTTTCTTTTCAATAAATTGTTCATGACATGCTAGCAACTTTTTTTTACCAAAAATATTGTTCTTAACATTTTGTCATTGACATTTAGACCTACCAAAACAGTCATGAAATTGTTTTAAAAATGATCAACATTTTGCTAGTAATAGGGTTTATGTGTTTTTTCTATTTCTTCCGTGTAAAGTGACTTATACAGATGGTTATTTTTTTTCGTAAACTAACAATTAGATAATACGTCACAAGACAGGAAGTGATATTTAGGAAACAAACACGAAATTATTCCGTAAAACATTAATACACTCGGATTCAGTGAATATTTTTAATTAACATTCTATCAGCTCCAGAAGAATTGAAAAGAGTGGCATGTACAGACTCGATAGCAAAAGGTTGGGTAGAGGGACCGCATGCAAGTATCTACGATTCAATTTCAATAAGAGGGGTAGCGCAAAGGGGGTGGAGGGTGATTATACAACTCTTCCACATAGTTATAACAATTTTGTATAAAAAAAACTGTCAGATGGTTATTAAATGTACAATTCTATGTCATAAGCTTAGTGACATCGCAAGCCATAAAAAGAACTGGTTGTATCTAAAACACAGTAGCTTGGAATACTGTATGATTCAAAAGCCTTAACTGTGAATTGACACGTTCACCGAAAAAACAAGAGTAGAACAGAAATGACGTCACGTGAGGCGCTCTAAGCCAATCATAATATATCCGTCTCATCGGCGCAAGATGTTCTGATAATTCTCATCAGTCTACCTGAGATCTTCGACACAAGAGACCCAAACAAATCTCAGAGCCAACCATTTCAAATCAGTGCGCATTGCACATTTTGACAACGAATGCGTTGTACAGCCATAAGCCAGCAGACAACTTAGTTGGCCGTTGTGAGGAGATATGAAATAACCCGTTAATGGAAACCGTGTGTACGATGTGTATTGATATATTGGTTTGTGCCATGACACAGCATCATAATTTTAAAAAATCCATCATGACACTGATCTAAAAATTTGATAATTTAATATATGTTAAGCCACTAAAAAATAAAATATTTTGATAAGAAGCTCTTTTAAGTTTGCATATCAATGCACCATTGGTCACAAAATACTTTCGCTAGCGTGTGAATTGTTGTGACACTCAATCAGAGTCTGCTCTCTATTACCGATGAACTTGTAAATCAAATTTTATTACGATCTATGTATTATAAATTATAATAATGTATATATAAAATTATAGCTTATGGACCAATATCGGACTAGAATAAACAAGCTTGACGTATATTCCTCGTGTCCACTGATGAGGGTCAAAGTCAATTAACCATCAGCCAACATCAAACTATCCAAAAATGGTATATTTAACTAAATAAAAATATGATGAACAATATTTATCACAATAAAAAATATATCAATCTTCATTTTCCTTTATTTTATTTTATTTTTCCCAGATGGACCTTCAACGGCGTGGACAACAAAAGGGTCGTGTCTACTGGCGCTGCTACTTCAACGCAGTCACGTGTTTCAAACGGAAGTGACGCCATACCTCCCCATCCAACCGTCCTAGGTGAAGTCTTAGCTTTTGGATCATCATCAACAATTTCTTCCTACGTTTTGAGTTCCCAAAGGAATATTGCATTATTAACTCTTTTTTTTGTAACATAAATTTAAAATCTAATCTTATAGCATCACTTTAGAGCAGTGTTTCGCAAACTGTGGAGAGCGTACCCTTAAGTCTTATTATTAATAATATTTTGTTTTATAATAACTGTCTGGTAAACAAATAAACGCAAATTTTGACGAGATTTCAAAGAATTTATAAGCGTTTCTTTCCTTCTGTTAATTTTGTTTAGATTACCATTGAATATTCAGTAAATTTAGGAACGACCATTTATGTTTTATAAGATAAGTGATTTTGTTTTTTTATGAAGAGGTGGAAAGGGTACGTTGCTTAGGCCCTGGCCCTGAAAGTCTAAAACCATTAATGAAAGTTTGGGATACACTGATTTAGAGACATACTAACATACTTTTCTACATTTAATGTATTTAAATAATTTAATTGTTTTACCTATTAGCTCTATTAATATTCAACAATATTACAAAGATCTGTATTTAAAAATTAAGTCATTAAATGTATTTGAAAAAAATAGTAACAATAAACAACTATTTGTTAATATTATATACATTACATTATCTTGGGATAGTAAATAATATTTATGTCGTCATCCAAATGTAATCTATTATTTAAGTATCAAAATAAATTAGTGTGGAAAATAATCGTTTGATTTTCTTTCCTTTGTGTTATTTTAACTCACCCGTCAAAAATATTAGCGTGACCGTTATGCATATAAAAATATAACATAGAACATTTAAAATAATATTTTTCTGTTGAGATTGACCAAATATGAATATATACATAATCTACTATCTACTTTAATTTAATCAGAGCCTATAATATCGGTCAAAATTGACTGCTGTTGGATAAATTATTTGGTCTATGATTTATGAATAAATGAAAGCATATCTTGATATTCCTACGAATGGACATTCGAAGCCTCTCTCAGAAAATACTAATATATATTTGTGATCAACATTAATAACATTTTATAATATTAAGCTATTGGTTTTGACAGCGGTACATCACATGATTAGACGTAATTATTAAATACGTGAAAGTAGATCAAGTAACTTTTTATAAGTGACAGATATGTTCATTCGTAAGAAAATTTGGGTATAGTTATAGTAAATCTTTAACGGTTTGATGCCTAATGTGGCACTCATACCTACCATCGTAAGGCCGTCACACTATACCAAGGATGGCAAATCTATGGCACACTAACATGATTTTGTTAAAAAAAAACAGTAACAAAAACTTTTTCCAATGTCGTATGATTTTTTTAAAGTCAATAATATTTCGACAGTCATGTCATTCAATGTCATGTGACAGTGAACTTTTTAAGTCAATGGTTATAAATCGTCTTGGCTTGTACTTAAGTGTATCTTGTGTGCTGTTGAAGACAACAAGCTATGAAACAAGCCTAAATATATTGGTTAGCAAAATAAAATATATTTCAAACTAATATGGTAAAAATTATCTAAGTTTCTGATTTTAACTGATGGTGTTACTTACGATATTTTATTTTAAGTTATTTAAATCGAAATTGTATAAAACACTCACTTTGAACATTTTAATACATTTTCCTTCTTTAAAATTTAGGCACTCTTAAAATATTTACAATTTAATTTGAGTTATTAATTACATTTCATAATATTCAACAATCTTTAATTTTTAAATACTCATTAAAAGACTTAAAATATAGGCGGCGCATTAGACTAGTTCAACATTCAGCTGGTCGTGAAGTGACACACTGGCTGGAAAAGTTTCGCCATCTCTGCACTGTATCTACCATATTACAACCATCACATTATGTTACCATATTACAGCCATCACACTATACCTGCCATATTACAACCATCACACTATACCTACCATATTATAACCATCACACTATATTTACCATATTACAACCATCACACTATATCTACAATATCACAACCATCACACTATACCTACCATATTACAACCATCACATTATGTTACCATATTACAGCCATCACACTCGACTACCTATAATTTACTTCTTAGAATTGTATTTTATAGTAAATAATATATACTTGACAGATGAGTATTTTTTTGTTACATTCATTGAAGAGAGTAATTTACATTTATTAAATAAAATCATGAAGAATAAATTGATCTTTTTTTTACCATTTATTACCGTATTTTCAGACTATTTGCATTTGATTACACAAATGAGGTAGGGATGATATACATAGTCGGAATTTAGAGGAAATATAACCCCATTTACGTGGAGGTATAAAGGGAAATCAATTAGGAAAAAATAAAACTTTACTACACTTTTAATACACTTTTTAATTAGAATCCCAACTTCTCCGTCACCGAAAAACTTATGTTTAGTTCGCGTGCCCACCGATTTGGGTAGTATGAAATTAATAAAGCTATCTACAAAACTGAAATAACACTCAACACTCATAATTAAAACTATCAAGTAGAATTACTGAAGTTATTTTTACCTAATTACGTATCCAGGGGTAAGGGGGCATAGGCCCCTTTAGCCCCCTCCCCAGCAAAATACATAAATGTGTAATGGAAAGTGGGAGTTTTCAAGAAGTAAAAAAAAAAATGCTTTATGATTAATCATAATATATTTGTTATTTTACTTAAAGATTCACTAAACGTTATTGTTTGTTATTTTAATATTCAAACAGTCATTAATTGACTGTTTTACTATGTTTTAAATTAAATGTGCAAACATGATTTGCTAATTTAAGGGTAATATGTAATATACTGCTTGCAGCGATATTAATTATTTGAGATTGATATATTGAGTTTTTAAATTTTTTCTAACGTATGGCATTACTAACTGGGAGGGACATTACATTCAATTCAGCCGCCAGTATGTAGACTATTTGCCACACTGGTAGCAAAGAGCTTTACCCAGGGTACACCTATGGAGGTTGTCTACACGTATTCACATTGAGATGACGTGATGATTCTGGAGGTGTGCACCAATGGGAGTCTTAAATCTAACTTTAGCCTAATTTACCTAACCGTGGTGACCGTTGGGATAATTACTTTTAAGAGAACCCAAAGTAACAGACAGAAATCGAAGCCGGAACCTCTAGGCACGTAGCCATTTGCACTGACCACTACCCCACGGGGATGTATATAGACATGATGAAACAGTAAGCGATAACTTGCGAAAATAACTCAAACCTGGGGATACGTGATCCAAAGCATCCAGTCGAAAGATATTTCAGTAACAAGGTCAGGGTTTTTATTTAGGACGTGATGGTTGAATAAGAGAAGGGTAGAGGGTACGGGGTGGGGGGTTTGCATGTGGTTCATAGCTGTGTATTTCCCACTGCCTATATCGTATTTAGTGCGGATACATTTCCTCTAATATACTCTTAACACTAACTCTTAGATTAACTCGTTGATACAATAGTGTCAAACACATAAAAGGAAAAAAAGATGGGAAAGTGAGGAAGCTAAATTTTGTTATTTGACTTTATCGAGCAATATATGAATAATAAATAATTTAAAAAGAAACTTTACCATCTAATTCTATCTTAAAAGCAGTATTTTTAAGTTAAGTATTTAATGTATGTTTTTATTTTCTTACATGTGTGAATGATATAAAACACATTTATATTTTAAAATTGAACTCAGTTTGTACTCAGCTAAGCATATTTGCTAAGACTTTTCAACCCTTTTCAAACAACTATATTGCATATATATAGTATGACACCCAGCAAACATTCTGCCTCCTTTCCTCCTAAAACAATTCTGGATGTGCCACTGGCTAGGCCAACGAAACTGATCAGCTATCAGATGTGCTAACATAATAAAAGAGCTCTACTAGAGGTTATTATTCATGCTCTTAAAATATATCTGAAACACTAGGGTAAAGGTGCACTAAAGTTACTAGGAAAAGGGCTTTAGAGGAAAAGGATAGCTTAGAGCAGTGTTTCCCAAATTGTGGTACACGTACCCCAAGGGAACGTGACGAGCCACTGAATTTAACTAATCGTCAAACATCTTTTGTAAGTTTAATAAATGATTAAACAAATATTTTGATGTAGTCTTAAGGCGTTCATAAGCCTTTCTCTTACAACTTTGTTTATCTTATCACTAGATATTCATTAAAATTTGGAAAAATTATGTATGCTTTAAAATATAGCAGGTATTTATTTTCTTTATTATTATGAAGGTACTTTAGTTAGGCCTTGACTTTGAGGGAGGTATTTGACTGGCAAGAGTTTTGGAATCACTGGCTCAGAAGTAGTGCACACATTCGGGACTCAAATCCCAACCTCCCTGCCAATGATGGCTAAAACCACAGCGAGTATCATGCTTCAGCCTACTCAGCCACCACTATGGATAGTATATTTCATCAGATTAATATTAACACATATATATTATATTAATTATTTCAGCTTAGTTTTCATGGGTATTTAACGCGATATTTTTTGAAACAGCTAACTGTATCTGTGCATGACATACAAACTAACCTAACATTAAAATAAATACTGCAACCGGTCCTACGACTAATTATTCACCAATAATAGATTTATCCACCCCATACCTGGAATCAAAGTCGGACCCCTATCTTGGTAGGTAGTCAAACTACCGACTTGGCTAGAGATCCGGACCTATTTTAGATAGTTTCTTCTTTATTTTGTCTATTTATACATAGTACAATCACTTAACGCTTAAATTTAATCACCACATTACCTAAAAAAAATTGTTACATTGTTAAGATTGAAAGAAATGGAATAGGTTTAAGTATGACGTCAATTGCTCCACCAAAATAGCTGACTGAATGAAACGATGTCGTTTCTTGGGAAATGTGTTGTTTGCGTAATTGCGCTGATACACCCGTGTTGGCCTTTCATAAAAGGGGTTCTGAGCTGCTCTGGACAGACAGTACGTCACACCTTCACACTAGTCCCTACACCTACACTAGCTAGGTCCACACACTCACACACTCACTCCCACGCCATTCAGAAAACCTCATGCTAACTTGAAAATTACTACTGTCATAGGCAGACTGCTATTCTTAATGCCATTATTGACTAGCGATCACAAACACTTTTATTTTTACGTTGTTCTAAGGGGAGTTCCGATTTATTAGATATCAATTACACAGAGCTTTTATCTCTACGTTGTGCTAAAGGGAATCTCGTTATTTGCTTCCAGTCACATAAAACTTTTATTTCTATCTTGTGCTAAGAGGAATCCCTTATTATCTAGCCATCAAACAAAACTTCTATTTTACTTTGTGCTCAGGGGAATCTCGTTATTAACTATCAATCACACATAACTTTATTTACGTTATTCTAAGGAGAATCCCATTAATAGTTAACAATCACGCACAACTTTAATTTTACGTTGTTCTATTTGAAATCCCGTTATTAACTATCGATCCCATACAACTTGTATTTTACGTTGTGCTAGGGGGAATTCTGTCAACTATCGATCCCACACAGCATTTACTTTATTTTGTGTTAAGGGGAACCCCGTTATTGGCTAACAATCACACACAACTTTAATTGTACGTTGTTCTATGTGAAATCCCGTAATTAACTATCGATTTCATACAACTTGTACTTTACGTTGTGTTAAGGAGAATCACAGTTTTAACTACCAATCACTTACAATTTTTATATCTACGTTAACTATGTACTTACACTAAGGAGGTGGGGAGAATAAAGATATATTTTAAAGGAAGTGTCCCTGCATTTGCGTAGAGAGAGATAGGAATAATCAACATAGGAAAAAACAACCTATGTATACCCAGACGATATGCTAACCCCGACCACTCTTTTCCCAGAAAACCAGAACCGATGAGGTTGACACCTCAACCAGCACACCCATCAATTCGGGTCTTATTTGAATAATATGAACCCAAAAAACGAAGTAAGTATATACAAAGACTGCTTGTTCTACTAAAGTGGTGCGTTACTATTTTAATACGAAACTATGTTTTCATTTGTTTTCAAATTTGTGCCGTGTGTAACCTTTAATCAGAGCCTTGCTGAGGAGTGAGGAATTAGAGGTGTTTTTGTTTCAAAACCCTCCCCTAATAAATATTATTAATAATGTGTTACCCTCTTGGTGACCACATGGCTTAAGGTGCTACTTTCGCAGTAGAATAGACTGCCGCACAGTAGGGAATTTTCCCGAAAACGTGGCCAAAAACCTTAAAACCATATTTATCGACATATAGACTTTAACCAGGGGTTTTTTGCGGTCACTGATTGCGAATACAGTATCAAAGTTATGAAACTAAAAATGGCCGATCCAATATGGTGGATCAAAACTACAAAATATATTCTGATATATCTAAAAGTTGGCGGTCGAGGTTTTCGGGGTTTCTAATAAAGAATAGGCCTACAAAGAAGTTATCAAATAAACATCATTTTTAATATCAGTAGCATAACCTACATTATTTACTTGTGAATTTTTTTTTTCTTTAGGAAAACCCATACCAGGCTATAAAGAAGTCAATCAGTACAGGTAATTTTATAGAAAAATATATTATAGATACGGATACAAAGAGTGTATAAAAATACAAAATGTCAAATTGAAAATTGCTAAGTGAAAACAAACGATAATTAATATACAGTACATGTACTGCATATAGTCTACAGTATAATTATACATTACTCTAAATCTTAGTCGACCCCTTTTTTGAGAATTCTGTGAAGTTTCCTCTAATTGTCTCACATTTTGGGAAGTTATATGTCCTCTGCCAAATAATACTGGACTAAATAGCCACGCTATTATACATATTTGCTATTTACGGTTAAAGCCACATCTAAATATCATAGTTTCCAAATTAAATCATAATACTTGGAGATGGGAATAAAATCCAGGTCCTTTGGTTTAGTACTCCATTGATCTTACCAATAAGATATCTAGGAATGGTACCGTGACCAGAGTAAATCTTCACTCATATTTTAAGGCAGAGCCTGTAATGAACGTGCGTAAATCGTCAGCTTATATATATATATATATATAATATATATATATATGTGTGTAATAAATTAAGATCACAAGCTTTCAGATAAAGCAGCCATCTTGGACTCAGGAGGGCTTTATGCTTCTAATAGTACAATAACAACTGTACGAATGTGCATATCAAGATGGATTAAATAGCCAAGCTATTATATTTGTTATTTACGGCTATAAACACATCTAAATATCATACTCTTTAAATCAAAAAAGACCCCTGAAGGTGGGAATCGAGCTCGGGAGATTTGGTTTAGTACATCAATGCTCTAACTACTGATCGAGTCATGAGCCGTCCCGTTACCACATCCTTTAGAGAAACTGCATTTAAATAAGAGTTAAGAATGATCATGGACACGAGACGATTCCTGGATAGCTCAGTTGTCAGAGCAATGGCGTACTAAGTGAAAGATCCTTGTCTCTATTCCCGTGTGTAGGTGGCGTTTTTCAATTTTAAGTTTCTGATACTATTCATCCATGTAGCTGAGGAGATCATCAACCAATTGAAAAAAGTCTTCTAACATATTTATATGTTGTTTCTTTTAAATCAAGATTTAATAAACCTGAATCTCTTTATCAATTATTTCCATACTCAATATTGAACATGTTTGTTTCCTGGCCTATTTATATGGAAAGTGCCTTATTTATAGTTGCAAATTTACAAAAGCTAGATCGAAAATACAATTTCATATGAAAATTAAAAATAGATTTTTTTTTAAATTCAAAGTTTCAAGCAAAAGGATCAAACTCTAAATATAGTAGATATTAGCAGCTACTTTTTGCAAATTCCAGTCACCAAAACAACAAATTAAAATTACGTTATCGAAATGTAGGTGGACGGTGCAAAATACCTAACTAACGCTCACATTTAAATGCGATAAAGCCCCTATTTAATTATTTATACGAGTTCATATTTCCATATGGAATTTGAAAGTATTAATACCAATAAAAAATTTATTAAATACAGTCAAATTAGAAACATAGCACCAGGAATGGAATTCCTATTTTATAATTGGATTTTAACAAGTATTATGCAACTTGTATTCACTTCAGTGTAGCGCGGTATTTGGTATTACCGTAGCGCGGCACTTCAAACGGAAAGAACGGTCAGTTTTGGTCTGAAGTAGTTGTCAGGTAGTTGAAATATCCCAATGGGACTAAAGGTATTTTATGTAGGGATTATCTACAATTGAAACTCTACCAAAAATAAAGCCGATATTTTAAATTTGAGTTTTAGGTTTTGGCCACGTTTTCAGAAAAAAATCTCTACTGTGAAATGTGCTAAAAGTAAAGTGTTTTTACCTTCCAAAATTGTAATTAGTAAAGTGTTTTTCTTGTCAATAAAATGTTATTAATAAAGGTTTTTCCCTTCCGAAATGTTATTAATAAAGTGTTTTTCGCTTCCAAATTTATAATAGATACGTGTGGTTTTTTTTCTCAAAAAATATTATTAATAAGGTATTTTTCCGTTTCAGAAGTATTATTAATAACATGTGTTTAACCCCCCCTCCCCCCCCCTCCACCTTTTCCAAAATTTAATAATAAACTGTTTTTCTCTTTCAAAAGTGGTATTTGTAAAGTGATTTTCCCTTTCAACAGTGTTACTAATAAAGTGTTTTACCCTCCCAAAAACATTTGTTGTAAATTGTTTATCACTTCCAAAAGTGTTTTAATAATGGAGCTTTTCCTTCCAAAAGTATATTTATTATAGTGTTTTTCTCTATCAAACTATTATTAACAAATGGTTTCCCTTCAAAAACATTATTAATAAATTGATTTTTATTCCTCTTCCATTCCAAGGCTATTAAAGTAACTAATTGGAATATCTTCAAATTCAAAACATAGCTCCAAATATAATATAATCAAACAAACTTTAAACTTCTTCAAGAGGGATTAATTTCTATCCCCTAACCCGATGCAACTGAGGTTGATGACGATGAGTTGCCTACTTTGCTTTAAGTGATTTCTCGACACGCCAAGGGAAGAAATATCTTGTAATAAGACATTATAATCCAGTTGTGAACGAAAATTATTTCATATTGCACATGCCTCTATAGTAACTAATCTTATTTGAGATTCAAAGTAAAAAATAAAAGAGGGAAGACACCTTAGCTCAGTTTATAGCCTGTCTGTCTACTGAGCTATGGGTCCCGGGTACAATTCATGGCATGGCTGGAAAAAATATCATTGGTGAAATGGGATTTTCCCTTTCACAGTGATGAAATAACGGCCGTGGGCTGGATGTTGTGTCTGGTTTAGCTTTAAGTTAGTTTATGCTGATATAATCAGTAGGTTCAGAAAGTGCACGTTAAGTACCTTAAATAAATTAAATTAACAAAAAAAAAAGTAATTTGTACTGATACATCAGCCCTGCACAATAACAAGGTTTAAATTAATCTGTGTATAACGATTAGGTAATAAGACGTGGCTTTAAAAAAACTTATCTAAATATACTCTTAAATTGAATAAATGAATACAAGAATAGAGTGGAGATGAAAAACAATGAATATGTGTCTTTAAACAAAATTGTGAGAGAAAGAAAATGCTTTGTGCAGTATTTTATTTGGGCGATAATATATGGGGGATTCGTTAATTGTAGTACAAGGAAATAATGATGAGGCGGGGCTGTTGATAAACTCTATTAGATTTATTAGAATCCTGTAAGATCTTTGGCAAAGAGAAAGAAAGGATAAAATATTTGACAACACCTCAACCAAGTTTAGGTTATGTACACTCCGTTTAATCCGTTTACCTCGAAGTACTAGACTATGGTCTTATCTTATAAAATACAAGTACCATAGTGTGATAATGAAAGGTAAGCTTGCTATCTACAGTAGCCCCATGACTTCTTTGGTGCTGACTGAAAGCTCACAGCTGAGAGCTGACGGCTTTTAAGAGTTACCAGACCAAATTATGTATCCCTACGCTGAACCATATGATCTGCAAAAAAACGTGTTTAGCATCTGTAACGTCTGACAGTCAACATTTAGGTATATACCTAAATGTTGACTGTCAGAAGTCAGCTGTGAGCTGTCAGGCAGCACCAAAGAAGTCATGGAGCTACTGTACCTGGGTAGACTAAGGGTATACTTACATTTACATTAATTGAATCCCCCTTGGTGTTCCGTATCAAATAGCGCCATATTGTATACATTCAAGCTAAGTTAAGAGTGTTAATGTTTCAGATTACATACCTACAAGAACGAAACTAATCTTATGGCTAGTTATATTTTTTCAGACAAGTCTTATTACCCGTTCAAGCTATAACCATTTTAATTATGCTATACCAAGATCTCCCCATCATTGTCTGTTCAATCGGTTGCAAGAATAGCGCCTTAAGCTACGCAGCCACTGAAGCGGGTTCTTCAAAATTATTTGCATTCTTGGCTCTAGGGATGGGGCAAATGCCCTCTCTTCCCCATATCTCGTTTACTGTCTTTCATTAAATCACTCATGCGAGGGTTGGTTTATCTATTAAAAATTCATTAAATGTTTTAGATTCTCGATTCCCGACTTAAGCGCAACCTGTCGTTCACTACGCAAAGTTCATTTACCCAGGGTTTCGTATATATCTGACCCAGATCTTACCACTTTAATGGATTGAGGAGGACTAAGGTAGAACCTTAGATACAATGTACTTTTATTTTAGAGGAGATAGAGAGAGAGGGGGGGGAAGTATTATAAGTATTAACACCCTCAGCAAGTGACGTAATTACGGCAATGAAGGCGATGCATCCGAGCCCTTTACCAAAAGGAAACCGGGTCCCTTACGGAAACAATATACTACGGAGTGGCAAGAGGCAATAAACAGACAAAAGAAACTAACAAAGGAGTGCTATGCATTTGTGACTTGTTTCTAGTTCTCACACAAACAAAATTGCCGAACTTGTCTGATGAAGAAGTAAAGAAAAATGCTCTCAAACTAAGACGGGGGTTTTTAATGACTTGTCGGAAAATCTATTTATTCATTTGTTACTCTTTATCAAAACTTTGAAGTCACTATACTAGTGGCAGTTGCTCACATTAATCAAGTTTTCAGACATGAGCTCCAGTTATCCTGACGTTTGCTCATATATATTAGAATTTCTGTTTTGGTAGCAACAGCAGAAAGAACATAATTCTAAATTGAAGATAATCAAGAATTACTTACGTAGCACCATGGGACAAGATCGTATATCACAGCTAGCCCTCCTCAACATAGAAGCAGAGGCAGCAGAAAAAATTGAAGCCTCAGCCCTGATTGACGACTTTGCGTGAAACGGTAATGACCACTCTTCTTATACCCATTTAAATGAACTAATAGAGTATAGGAAATAGCAAGGTAAAATTTAAAGACATTGTAACTATATTTGCGTGGAGGTAGATTGGGAATCATTAAAAAAAAAATTTTGTAGACACATACCCGGGCAGGATTTGATGCCTAACCTCCACATCACTGGCAAACCAGACCATACCCCCATTTGATTACGAATGAACATATCTGAGAGCTATAAAACTTCCAATTCGTATATGCTATGGCCAGGATGAATTTCAATGAAAGACCAAACTATTTGACAAATGTATTGTCTTCTACTTGTTACAATCTTAGGTACTCTCCCCTAATAGCTCTGGTCAAGGCTATGTACAAGTTTAGACTCTACTCCCCCCCCCCCCCCCCCCCC